>VYXH01004382.1:284803-383157 GCA_013397275.1 Burhinus bistriatus | reverse complement strand
TTTTTTTTTTTTTTTAATATGACCCTTTTTGTTATAGGACAATGCGTTAATCTCCATAGTCTTTTTGAAAGACACAATCTAAAAAACTTTTGAAGTACCAGAGATCCTTCAACTCTTCTTATTTTTGCATGTCATCAGGGTCACATTTGTGTCACATTTAGCTATATGAAAAACAGCTAAAATACAAAACAGTAGGAAGGACTTCAGCAGGCTACTTCACTTCTTAAATCGCTGGGCTTTTACTACAGCTTAACAAAAATTTTGGAAATTTTAACAAGAGATGTGTCATGGAAATGATCATCATTTTCCATTGAGCAGAGACAGAGACTGGGATATAACCATCTGTTTAGCTAACATACCTTGCTCACCATCATAGTTTTTTAAGCATAGCTGCAGATGTGAACATAGCTCTCTTTTCTGTTCATATTAATTAGCTTTCATTTTGGAGAATTATGAAGGAAGTGCAGTTTTCATAGAAGCCTGAGACAAGCAAACAGATGATTAAGATATAGATCAGCAAAAATGCCAATTCGTTTATGAGGCATTCCTAGATGTTGCTGCAGTAAGTTTAAGAGACTGAAGAATGATCTCAATGTCTTTGTAATGTGTGCACTGTAATAATAGTTGATTGGTTGGCTTCCCAAATGGGACACAGGAAAGATATGACAGACTCCTTTATCAGTTAGCTGATTCAGATTTCATGTCTAAAAATTAAACCTGGTCTCATTAAACTGCAGTTCAGGTTGGAAAAGCGTCAGTAAAAAGAACACCATGGGAATCCATGTTCACAGTCTCTCAGTTATTTCACAGGAGATGTGTTCCCTTTTTCCTAATTGCTAGTTCTATTGAACATCCCACTGAGATCTGAAATTCAAGCTCTTTCTATCCGCCATCACCAGAAATATAGAAATCGTACACCCAGAAACTAACATGCACGAGAGAGGAGCCTGTATATTTTACCAGTGTGGATTCTTACTAACAAAAAATGGTAGCTGTTTTAGCATTGTTTTAGCAATAAAGAAATGCAGTAATGGATATCTTGATATCTAAATATACTTGGAAATTTTCTTTGCTAAAACTCTGTCAATTGCAAAATTATCACATATAGAGAGCCTAGTCTCCATTGTGGTTTACAAAGCAGTGAGGTTTTCATTTAGTGATAACTTACATAGTCCTTTTAGTACGCTCAGCAGCACTAGTAGTAAGCACCACCCCACTCCTGGGGGTGGTGGTGGAGCTGAGTATAGAGATGTCTACAGTGCACAGTGAAGCATGGGAAAGATGTCCTCAAGCTACCATTAACTGTATAAGCTGATAAATCCATACAGTGTATTGCAGTACTCTGCAGATGTCCCTGCCACTTTAGCATAGTCTGCCATCCCCTTCCCCTCCCTGTGCTTGCTCTTTCCTCTTCCCCAACCTCACAAGACAGTTACTATTGAAACAACACCCAGAAGAGCAGCAAACTTACCTTTTCTTAGCTCTGGGAAAGTGGGACCATTGCATCTTTGTTGTTCTGACTTTTAGTTGCTCTAGCCAATTGACTATTTTGCTCATGGCTTTAGGTACACGTTAGTAAGCTCTGCAGAGATGACACCAGAGAAGCTTATACAAAACCAGCTATGGAGTCCTTCCACTGTCCTCCCTGACACTTTTGGTTGGTTAAGCACGAACTCTGTACATATGCTCAAGCAGAATATACTTGTGCTAGGATAGAGAGAAAGAGTTCAGAATAATTTATTCCTGCTCCTATGTTATCTTGAGAAATTAATAGGAAGCATCTGTGAAAAAAGTATAATTTTGTGGTTTGGTTCCTCTCTTCTCCTAGCCTGTCATCCTATTCCTGTTTGTATGATAAAACTTCATATGCTCAAAGCTAAGAAGCAGGAGAACAGGAGACTGTATTCTTTTAAGCTTGAAACTGTCCTGTTCCTAAGAAAGTGTTTATGGCATAAAATACCACACTTTTACCAGTGCTCTACAAAAACTGCTATTCTCCTCTTCCCAGGAAGAGAAAGAAATGTTTATTTATAATCAAAAGTTTTTGAATTCCCAGACTTCAGAAGTGTCCTGATTCTAGTTTAGTCTGTAGGAAACTGGTTGTGTGAGGAAGACTTACTAAATGCTTTGCCAAGCTGGGGATTTTCCTTGGTGACAGAAAAGATTCTGATATACCTGATGATGGTGATTTTGCTCTGAAATCTCTGAAGTGAAACATTAGTCTCACATTTCTCTCATTATCTTTCTGTATATCCCTGTTCCAATTGTGAGTACTGGATAGACTGTCTTAGTGCTGGCTGGATCTCTTTGAGCCATGACTTACTCTGACACGATGTCTAGTCTGAGACAAAAACTCCCTCTAGGAATTTTAATAAAATAGTCATTTACATTCCTCCTCTTTATTTTGCCCATAATTTCCATTATGACATATGCACTTTCTGCTTGCAGCTTGTATATTAAAGTAGCTCACGCTTTGTGATGTTTTTATATGCAGGAATTTTATAGGAGGGAGACGAATAAGAAACCAGAGGCTGATCCATAATTTCATGTTGTTTGAAAGCCAGTTCTTTCCTGCTTAATAGCAAGCAGATGGTTAACTTCCTTTTTATTATTTTATTTTCTTGTCCATGCTTATGTCCTACTATGCATTATAAGACAATAGCCGGATGTTCACTATCTCTGCAGAACAGAATGACAAAGTTGGTATTTGTGTGTGGCATCTCGCTTTATTCTAATATGATCTAACTTCTTTCTAATTTTATCTCATTTGGTTATTTTTAATTAGTTTCTCAGCATTTAATTGCCAGTTCTGCTATATTTCATTTCTCTGTGAACACAGAGCTAAATGTAAGGGATCCAGTAGTGAAATGATTCTTAACTTTAATAATGCAAGGTCAAGACATCGTTAATGTCTGTTATTAGAATATTTAACATACAATGAAATTCAGCAAAGATACTCTCCATACAGACTTTCTCGCCTGCAGTTTCTTACTAGGTTTTGCAACTTTTTAGGCTGCAAAACTAGCTAGCAAATTTTTGAAAAATGGTGATCCTATGTGGGTTTTAATGATTGCAATATCTACCTTAGTGAGGACATTACAAAATTAAACTCTGACTTTTTTGTTTAGGATGCCACATAAAGGTTTTTGGAAAATTTGAATGCTGTTTAAAATTATATGTTTTGTTAATTGACCTCATAGCTGACCTAATTTTATGTAGTTATTGTTGTTATATGCTAAAGCTCTGGAAATCAGCATGTCAGCTATGGGTAGACATCTTACTTCTCAGTATCTCTTCGCCTTCACTTTCTTGTCCCAGCTTAGGGTTTTCTTCAGGTTTCATGCAGGAAATTTTATTTTCTGTTTCTTTACTTAAGAATATGTGAACCATTATTTGCAATTTCTGTGTTAATTTATGACTCTAATTACTAATGAAAGAAAAGACTCAGAAGAGTACATTGATACAAACACCACTGCGCATCTCTCAGCCTCGTAACTGGTGCTCTTTCAGTGTTGAAACTTAACATACTGATAATAATTCTAACTTTACACAATTTTCTTTCGTTGTCCTCAAAATACCATAGAATCTCTTTCCCCTTAATGTGAATTGCTGGTGGTATTACCTTCTATCTGCTCGCTGCCTGCACCTAGTATCTGTTTTATAGTGTCTGAAATGAGCTGTCTTTTTTTACTGTCCTAACATCTTGCTATTTTCCGAGTTCGCCAAAAGCATATTAAGATCTACTTACAACACTGAAGTTACTATAACTGTGATTGCTATCTCACTGCAAGACAGCTGGAAGACAGTACAGAATTTTCAAATACTCATATCTTTGATACACCAAAATCTTTTATCTATTCCATTATTCTGTGCCTCTTCTTGACCCTAGCGTTTCCTAATCAGGTAAAGGTGGAAATTCTTGATGGAGACGTTATCTAGGGGTTGCTGGATTGTTGTCAGGTGTTTAAGCAAATAAATGATGCTTTTTCTGATTGCCATGTTTTTGTCCGGGAAGCATTCATTCTGTTTACTTGTAGCGAAATTAAAATATTGGCAGGATTCTGTTCGAACTTTTTGAATTATTTTTTGTTTGAGTATAGACTAATAAGGATAATCTAGCCAGCAAATACATTTTATAACATTACATGTCTGTATGGAAACAGCATGATTACTGGATGCATGCTCAGCACAGATAATGCCAAGGAATGGTAATTTGTTGGAGAATGTATTTAAACTGAACATACATTTTGTTATACTGAAGACTGATTAAAACTAATAATGAATTTCTCCCACTCCTTTGCAAGAGATTTAAAGGGATGACCCCCCAGCAACGTTAGTCATAATTACATGCATAAATCCTCTCAGTACTGAATTAGCCTTTTATGAAAGTAAAGCAGTTTAGTTTAATTTAGTTTAAGAATGTGTCTATGATAGTGGTTTGAGACAATTGTTTTCTGAATGTTATCATACAAAAATTAGGGGTCATTTGAAGGTACTGATAAGCAAAGCTGTCAACTTTCATGTTCTAAATCCACAACATTAAATTTTACATTATCAGGAAGAACAATTCTGGATGATGACTATTCTTTTGTTTTGCTTTGAAAAAGTGTCTCTCTTTTTCAGAATCTCTGTTATTATGCATTTTTTTAAACCAGCATGTGACAAATAAGTGTTTTTATAACATCAGATTCCTGTAGGAAAATGATAGCTCTACTTTAACTGAGAGAGATTTTTCATAAAAAAAGAAAAAAGATTGACATTTTAATAACAAGCAATAACAATGTGAATTATAGGGGTGCAATAAAAAAAGTATATGATACAATTATTTAAATGATTAATGTGTTTACCAAACATCCATTCAACAGTTATTTCTCACACAGAAAATTGAAGCAAATAATGATATTTAGCAGATCATGACTGGCAAACGTTGAATCTTAATGGTAATCACATGTAGATTATTATCTACATAATTTATCAATTCTTGATGCTATAAATCAGATTCCACAGACTTCTTACATGGAACAGAAAATATTTAGGTTATCGGGGTGGGGTGAAGGGTCTGCGATGTTCTGTATCATCCAGCACATAAAGTCTTGTTTCAAAAGATGGAGAGCTTAAGGCTCCCATTATTCCAAATGGAAATTATCATTCTACATTCCTTCCCACTCTGTACCTCACACACAAAGTATAAAATGCTGGTATGTAAGCGTCTTCACACTGACTTCATAAGATGGATTTAATAAGGAAGACCCACAGTTCATATGTTTTCCAAGTGAAGATGTCTACAAATGGAATCTGTCTACCAACATGTCGTAGGTAGTTTTGAGCAGTCTGTGATTGTGCTCTCAACCAACCAAAAGTTGCAGAGCCAAGCTTGCATGCTCCAAGATCCTAGCCTGTCCTGATGACTGCAGAATTCACTAGTGGAGGAACAGTGCCATACTAGCACTGGGTTGTTCGGTAGAAACTGAGTCACAAGGCAGTCAAGCTGTAGCATGTGCACCCAGACTTGCCTGCTGTTATTCTCCATTTGTTGCAGTAGGAATTGCAGTGCCCATGGCAAGATGAATTTTGCAAGAGGAACGTGTATCTTCTTAGAGAAAATCAAATTTGGATGTGAGCTGTGTTAATAGATTTAGTTATAACAGCAGCAATGATTAGTGAGGAATCTCACACATTTTACATGGTAAACTCTTGGTCCAGAGGCAATTTTGACTTACATATTTCTATGATGCCTAGTATAATACAAGCCAACTTGGGTCAGATCCATGGGAAATACCACATTATTAACGAAACTAAATTTCATAATAATATTAATGATTGCTGCATTTAAGAGTAATAACCATTTCCCTTGCTGAAGAATATAACTTTTCTTTCTGCTGTGCAAGAGGACAGTAATGTGTTTTTCTGATCTTGCAAAAGCCAGGGTAATAGTGTGTCTATATTTGCATGAACATGTGCACAGAAATCTACTTCCAAACCATATGATTTTTAGAGAAAAAGTAGTTAACCAACTTGGTTGCATATGTGTATAATGGTAATAAAGACTTTTCTCCAGTGCAGGGTGATGAGTTTCAGTAACATGACATTGAAAGACTACTTTGTGAAAGGAAATCCAGATGACTTTCTAGGTCACAAGGAAGAGCCAGACTTATATTACTCTGAACTCTCAGGTAATCTTTCTCTCTGCTTGAAAACCCTGTTGAAGAGTGCAATAGTCAAGCAGGTATATAATCCAGGTACAAGCACAGCAGGCTTCAGAGGCAGAATGTTTTCAAGATGCCACGTCAGTTGATTTTTTAAGAAAATCTTCTGGGGCAGAAACACTTCTTTGCAAGAAATTGGCCTGAAAAAGAACACCTTTTGCTATTTCTTTATTCAGCTGTAAAATACTACCTGTGAAGTCTGCTACTGTAGGCAGTGTTTCCCTATTTGTGAAAATTTCAAATGAAACTGTGAAGCCCAGTTTTCAAATACTTAAAAGTCCACAGCTGGACACAAGGTACCATTGCTGTGCATGCAGCTGTTGGGTACTAGTGTATGAAAAATCCAGATAAATACCCATATTCCAAAATTGTCTTGGATTTATTGTGACAACACAGAATAGATTACTTTTTATCACTGGATCAAATACATAGCTGTATACATATGTATATTTGTATGTCTGCATTTATAGACATAGATGTGTTTATATAATTTCAGGCTGAATATATCAAAATATAGCACAGTAACTTGTGATTAGCCAGACCGTGTTCTTTGTCTTCTCTTTCTCAACCTTTCTCCCTCTTATTGTTAATTAATCATTCTCCTGTCCAGAGCACCAGCATAAAAGCCAAATTGCTTTTTCTGGGAATGCGTGGTTATTTACATACTGTAACTTGAGGCAGCTAACTGTTGGAGGAGCCACCACCTTCAGTTTAGTTTTCTGCATTGAATTGCTCTGCAGAGCAGCCTTTGGTTGGTTGGTTGTTTTTCCCCTCCAGTTTGTAAAGTAAAACTAATAAACAGTCTAAACTTTTGGGTTGGAAAACTAAGCATCTTACTGGATTTTTGTCCTACTCTGCTTCCTCTTTGTTAAAAAAAAAAAAAACAAACCATAATTGAGAGCTTGATTCTGGTATTCATGCTTCTTATCAAGAAGCTCTGGGCTTCCTTTCTACCTACTGGCCTGGAAATTCCAAGTATGTCTCTATCTGGTAATTACCTTGGGACTGTAGCAGCTCACAGCCAAATGACTATCCCAGCAGATATCTATGAAACAGATGGGAATACAGGAGTACATGTTAACTTCAGCAGATTTCAGTAGAAAGTGCTTGAAATTGTTCAGCGGCTACATTGGATAAGATATGCATAGGGGAGCAAAAATATTGTGTTATTTGGCATTTGTAGATAGAGGATATATGCAATGACAGAAAATTAAAGCACTGAACATAGGAACTGGAAATAGATAAACTAAATGTTTTGATGGGAGTGGTGTTACGTATGTGTGTGTGTGTATACAAGTGATCTGGAGGTGACAAGGCAGCGTGCGAGTAGCGGGGTGCCATTCGTCTCGTCTTCCCTGCTTGTCTTCTTCACCCTCTGCAGATCGTATTCATTTCATGTTGTCTCCAATACAAACTAGAAATACCTCAGTGTCACTATTATCTTTGTATGACATTTACGTCCATGGCAACTCAGTCCTTCCCACGTCTGCAAATGCCACAGAATACAAACAAATTTTGCAATACTGACCATATTTATTTATTTACACCCTTTCAGGTACAGAACAAATCAATCCATTCAGCTGTTTATTGTTTTGTGTTGGCTTTTTGTGTGCAGATATGGTCTACCTGATTCACAGCACAACCTGAAAGATGATTCTCTTATGGAATGTCATTAACATTGGCATATTATTTTTCCACATGATGCCATATGAAAATTCGCTCCAAGAAAAGGACTATGCTTGCCTATCTTATCTTTGTTGTGAGCTGGGATGAATACTTTTCACAAACAGAGTTATAGATGTTAAAGTTTAAACTTGTAAGAATAAGAATAGACTGAGAACATCTCATAGTCCAGCATCTTTACCATCTGTGAATTCAGATGTACCAGATGTTTGCACTTAATATATCATGTTATGCACAGGATTTGCTGTAGCAGAGAACAATGATTCATTGATTTTTGTAAGAAATTTGTTAGTAACAAAGCTGTAGACTTTAAACTATTTTTGAATAAATTTTCCCAGTAAGGTATAAACTCTAAATGGTCCTTAATTTAAATTACTTACCATGACAGCTGTGTTTGAATACGTCCTTACATTGAATCATTACATTGACTGACAAAGTCCTGTTAACAGGATGGCGACTCTGTCACGTAATTTCTATATTGCACTGATAACGTCTCCCTTGTTAAGGAAGCCATTTAGAGCTTTCTGAAAGGGACCTGCTGATATTCCGTGCAAGTATTGTGTGGCATATGAATGTGAACATATGGATGACGCCTGTTAAATTTCACTACAAGTAATCTGGAAGAGAAGAGAACGTATGTTTGAGTAAACACAGAATTTGGTTGGCAGCCTACTGTCATTCCAAAGCCTAGACCGTCTGGTGTCTGGGAAGCAGAGAAAGAGGCACATCCCCTGCACTCAGGAGAACACCTTCACCAAATAGTGCAGAATTACGCTCTGTATGTAGCTCCAGATTGGTGAAAGACAGCTTGTTTGACATTCAGAGGAAAGAAATAACACCAAGAAGAGCTTTCTTGAGCTGCTTTCATCTTTGCCAGCTTGCAATGTCATCATGTATTTCTGGCAAATAGAGTTTGCATCAGTTCAGTTGACAGGTCCTCATGAATTTTAATATCTAAGCTCCATATTCATGTTAGTAGCATTAATGTTCCCTGAGCCTTTTTATTCTCAGGAATATTTCAGAAATTGCTTTCCCTATGTTTGTTCATGTATGTTTCTGTATGCATGTATTGATGCACAAGTAATACACTGCTAATACATCAAAATTTTACTAAAGTTTAAAATTATTTTCGTCCTGACAAAAGTAAAGCAGAGGCAGTAATTTGGGTCTGCTATACTCGAAGTGGATGGTATGTCTTGGTTTTTTTTAAAGGACTTGAATTTTTCCTAGTGTGGAAGAGATCAAAAAGTTTGTGGATAGACATCCCATGTCATATTCGATTCATGTAACAAATCTGAGGGGTGATCCCCAACTGGGATGAAATGGCAAAGCTTCAGTGGAGCAGAGAGAATGATCTTGGCCTAATAAATACAGAGAATGCATTCTTTTCAAGAGGAAACAGTTTATACAGAGGCAGCAAAATATGCAAACTCATGAAAGTAGAAGTTGTTTTCAATGAACTTTGAGGATGAAAGCAGTGTGGAAGACTGGATAAAACATCCGTGCTCAGGAATAGAAATTGCATTAAGAAGCACTTACTCTTTTCCTGTATTATTTTGTGTTTAAGAAATCTGGCATATATTAAGATGAATAAAATTAAAAAACATGCTCAGTGGTTCAAGCAGTTTGATCATGAGGCTGTCAAAGCTTTCTTTTAAGATGCTTCATAAGTACCTTCTAAATAGATTGAAGAAATAAAACCCCAAACCAACAACCCACTAACTTTGGGAAGTGTCTATTCAGCTCTTTGTTTACTGAAGAAGAATACGGTAAGAATTACTAATAAAGTCAATGGTACGTGTAAAGGGTGAGTATCAGCTGCTTATAATACTAAATAGAATGACACACAGTATCATAAAATCTTCTGAGTGAAAGTTACATATACCAACAAAGAAGTCTAGGGTAAGTTAGAGATCATAACTGTGTAGAGCACAACAATGTTTTTGAGAATATTTTTGGTGGAAAGATTCTTAGATGGAAGTTCAGTTACTATAATCCTGAAATTATTAATGAACTCAGGAATTCCTCCACTGAGTAATTTTGAGTGGGAAAGACTCAAAAAGCCTATCTGGAGGAGGTGGTTGCAGTCTCCTTTCACTCAACAGCAGACTGAAGGCTTGCCTACGTGTCTCAAATTCCACTGTCCCAGTAGGCTCTGTTCTGAGGGGAGGGAGGCTATCAGTCTCCACTGGTTTTCCAGTCCATTCAGCACAGTCTGCTTAAATATTCAATAAAATGGAGAGCTAGACTCCAAGAAATGAATTTGTAGCTTGGATGTTAGGCCACTCACACAGTCAGTGAGACATTCAAGTTCCAGTCCCCATGCCGGTGACTACCTATGTCTTTGTACTGTGATAGCTACCAGTCCTATAAGGTCTCCCAGGGTTTGAAATCCAGTCACACACAGAATCACAGAATCACAGGTTGGAAGGCACCTCTGGAGATCATCTCGTCCAACACCCCTGCCACAGCAGGTTCACCTAGAGCAGGTTTCACAGGATGGCATCCAGGCAGGTTTTGAATGTCTCCAGAGTCGGAGACTCCACTACCTCTCTGGGCAGCCTGATTCAGTACTCTGTTACCCTCAAAGGAAAGAAGTTCCTCCTCATGTTTAGATGGAACTTCCTACGTTCAAGTTTGTGCCCATTACCTCTTGTCCTATCGCTGAGCACCACTGAAAAAAAGATTGGTGCCATCCTCCCGGTACCNGGTAAAACAGGACCAATTTTGTTCAGTAACTTTACTTTTTATCTAGGCCTCTTCTAACTGCTGAAATTAACAGCGTGTTGTGCAGATAACTGTTCACTCTCGGAGTGATAAGACCCATGTTTGTAGTTGATGCCAAGGAATGGTGCGCAGAGAGGCTCTTGCTTATACTTATTGCTGTAACACCCAAGGCCAGCCAACTTTGTTACTTGCCCCGTTGGAGGGTCGGAAGCGGAAAAGCGTAGAGGGGTCACACCTGCGGGGAGGAGCGGACAGGACAGGTGACCCAAAACTGACCAACAGGGTATTCCATCCCATCTGCCTCATGCTCAGTATAAAAGCAGGGGGATCAAAGGGTCAGCCTTCTTGCTTCAACGGCCGACGTCTGAGGAGGACTCTATCTCTGCGTCTGCCTTTGATCCCGATCCTGAATCCAGATCCGGAATCCAGTTCCCGTCCGTCACTGAGTCCAGTCTGTGACTTCCCCAGCGCCTGCTGGTGACGTGATTGTCATCCTGGGAGCTTGATATGGTTTTGTATATATTTCATTATTTTTCTTTTTATTATTTTATTATTCATATTTCATTAAAGTAGTTTAGTTCCTTCTAAACTCTTAAGTCTCTCTTTTTTCTCTCGCTCTCTTGCCACCCTTCGGGAGCGGAGCAAGAGGGAGCGAGCATCTGTCGTTCCACCAGATTGGGCTAATCTGGCCCAAACCACGACAATGGTACACTCTATCCCTTTATCCAGGTCATTGATGAATATGTTGAACAAGACTGGACCCAGGACTGACCCCTGGGGCACACCACTTGTCACAAACCTCAAAATAGACTACGTGCCACTAATCACAACCCTCTAAGCTCTATCTGCCAGCCAGTTTTCAGTCCACCCCACTGTCCATTCATCCAACCCACACTTCCTAAGCTTGCCTATGAGGATGCTGTGGGAGACAGTGTCAAAAGCCTTGCTGAAGTCAAGGTAGACAACATCCACTGCCCTCTCTTCATCTATCCATCCAGTCACGTCATCATTGAAGGCTGACTGAGCATTGCTTTTGGACATCCTGGTTAGGTCCATAATCAGGTGCTGTGCAATAGATTGGCTATTGTTATTATTATTATTATTATTGCTACTCCTCGTCCTCTTAATCTAGCTATTCATTGTCTTGAAAATTATTTCAAGAACCTAAAACCAAATAATTCCATTTGAAGTGGTATGCAATGCTTTATTTCAATCATCGGTTAAAACTGTGATTCATCCATCACATTTTCAGATTCTTGTTTTGCTGAAAACAGGAATAAATGCCATTCAGAATGTTGATTTGAGGCAACCTCTTTTTTTGTTTTTTTTTTAATGTCATCTTGGCTGTTGCACTGTATGTTAGAGGTGGGCATGGCTATAACAGTGAATCAAAGAAAAATATTACCAGAGATAATACAGTGAAGAAACCTTACCGGGAGTTAGAGAAGTTTTTAGGCAGGTGAATACTAAAATCAGGTCCAGGATGTTATCATAAAACCAAGAAAATCAATTACAAAGTATGAAATTCTGTTTAGCTTTTATGCAGTGGCTCTGAAGGTCAGAGCCTGTTTTCTAATTAAAACCATAGATAAATATTAAAAATAATTTGCTTCTACTATGTATTTCCAGAAAGTGTATGGAATGCAGTGCTTCTTCATTCACTTCCTCCTTTGAAGGAAAAGCAGAGGCTTTTAATGAAACAAGTAGTATTCAGTGGCTGGAGAATGAGAAGAGTTTAGTCACGGTGGTTAAAAGCTGGATGTTCCCCACCTGCCCAAGCCCTGACCACTACAGCAGTCAGGCTTTCCCTTCCAGCCCAAGAGATATTAATTGCAGGGAGACTCTTGGGAGGATGAGAGATGAACAGCCCAGAGCTTTAAATGCACCATAACCTGGACCCCTGCCCTCAGGCCTGGGCTGCCTAAGTAAAACCTATGGAAACCTAAACCAGTTTGAAAGGGTTTTTCACATTTAACAGCTTGTTTCATGGCAGAAATATCTTTAGAACATACTAGCCTAAGAAATGAATGTAAAGACGGGATTCTATTGTCCCTCCCATGCAACCTGAGCGACCTGGTTTCAGCTATCATTTTGCAGTACTCTTTACAGAAATAAAGATCTCAAAACTGTGCTCCCTACAAATATATTTAGATATTCAAATAAGAAGCTTAGCTCAAATACATTTATAAGCAACTTGTGATTATGTCATGTTTTCAATGAAAGCTGTGATACATTTCTGAGCTCTGAATATACAAGCTTTTGGGGGGGAGGGGGAAATTCATAGATACCCCTGTATGCTACTAACTTGGCTTTAAAATCTGAGCTGTGAACAAAAGAATTATTGAAAAATGTAACTGAGGAAACAAAAAATTAAATACCTTTCCAAATAGCTTTTTACATAGTGGTAGGTTGACCTTGGATGGCTGTCAGGTGTGTTATCAACACTGTTCTAGCTACAAATAAAAGGCACAACAGTATGAGGGCTGCTATGGGGAAACTTAACTCCATCCCAGCCAGACCCAATACATACCTAAATAACATAAACTAACCTGAAGCTGTATGCTGAGCTATAGGCTTAGTCCAAACATAAACTTTAAAAGTGACTTTCTGTGTTCCATTTTGTATTTTTTCAGCTGTCCCATTTATCTAAGTCATCTTAAAGCTGATTCATTGTGCCCAGCTGCTCAAACCTTTAATATAAAACCACTTAGAGCAAATATCTCAGTGACATGATAACTCTTTCAATGTTGCCGTTTATAGAAGTCTCCTATTTTACAATCAAAAGCTTAAAAAGAATGTGTCATTTACTACAACAATATGTCAGAAAGTGTTGTAGATGAAGCTCATTCAAAAACAGATTTTGTTCTCCAAATTATATAGTTTTCTTTAAACCAGTACTTTTAAATATGAAAAGTTTTCCCATAACAGTAATTTTGGGAAAGAGAGGGTGCTTCTTTGCTATAATAGGGTATAGCTGCGGGCTTCCATATTTTGGTAAGGTTCAACTATTATATCGTATACTAACACTTTTTTTTCCCTGCTTTAATCTTAATCCGTGTTTTATTAAACTGTCAGTAATGGGAATGAAATGGGGATGGACATTAATGTAATAGATCTAAATCAATCCCCCCAAATCAAACTGCACATTAATTTCAGGGGAGGTGGGGGCTGATCTAATCATTACAGTTTTCAGCTTCCTTTGTAACATTGTGTGAATGCCGGTCGGTATGTGTAGCAGTGGAATTCCTGGTTAGATGCAAAAATAAAAAACAAGAACAAATGTCGTACAACAATAAATTCCCTAGAATTTATTAACAGCCTGTCAAGTTCTGCAGAATATACAGGGGACGCACTAAAAACAAGGTACAAAGTGAAGATCCCATATCTACCTTCACCGCCTTTTACTTGTTATTTAGTCATTGTTCTTCATTTATGGCAATGTGTGAGTAGTCAGCATCTTTTAGTCATTTATGTTACTATTCAGTTGAAATAGTGATCTTTCTCAATGATGACCAAGTTAAGAATGCAAAGGTAGAAGGAAAAATGAGATAAAATCAGCATTGTTATAAGCCTATCATTCCTGGTATGTGAGGTATGACTAGTAGTCAGCAAAGGAAAGATTAAACACAGTGAATGAGTGCATGTTCCAACATGTACTATTAGTCATTTTGTACAGTTAACAAAAATCAACCTTTTATTTTCAAATTTCTAGAATTAGATTTGCCTTCTGAGATGACTACCTACTTCGGCTGTGGAGGTATGGTGGAAGAAATAAATGACCGCTCTTAGGCTCTTTGGGAGCCATGCTCAGGTATCTGGCATTGAGATGCTCTGGTGCATTGGTAGCTATGGGTATTTAGTATCTCACAATGACAGAGAATATAAGGTTCATCTTGGCTTTTTAAACTAAGTGTAAAGTCAAGTCAACTGGATTTTCTCAACAGTTACTTACAAAATGATTGACACTTTTAGAAGGTAGTTTTTTCTTTCTGCCTTTGTTTGCTTTGCTACAATGGGCTCTGCCGTGCCCTGGAAGTACCTACCATCTTTGCTGACTAAATGAATAGGTTAGACCAGATATTTAGGTGTGGAGAGATGTATGATAAACTACAGGAAATTATTTTCAAAGCACTCAATATTGTAATATTGTCATCAAATCAAGTAGGCAAGGATAATTATGAGACTCATATACATCTCAAGCATACTGTTGTAAACCACTTACAGACAGCATGTGTGAAAGGAGGCAAAAAAGTAACAGTTTTCAGGGAAAAACCTATAAAATACATCTCCGAAGGAGAATGAAAGCACTAGCAGAGCATGAACAGCATGCACTGCATACAGAATATGAAGTACTATGGACACAGTTAAGCATATTTTTGGACTGTCAACTTAGAAGCTGTATATATGGTACTGATTTGAAGGCACACAGATGGACAATTCACCATAATATCAGAAATGTTACTATTATTAGTTAAAAAAAAGTCATAAATTGTAAAGGATCAGTAGTCATTATCTATGACTTCACTATTCTACTACACTTGATGTTAAGGGGAGCTAGATCCAGTAGACTTTGAGAGGCAGGGGATTCCTTCTCTCACATCTGTTTACTGCAGTACCAGCCTGTAGGGCCAGCCAACTGTGAAGATGAATGTTAACACCGAAGATGCAGATCCACCTGGACCCCTCCATTTTCCTGCTTTTTCTCCTTCCCCTAAATATCTAACAGTACGTTTTAGACACACTCTAAGACTCTTTAAAATATCTCATATTAAGCTTTACGTAACCCTATAAGCCACACTCAGATATCTCAAAATAAGTTTGGTCTTTCTCATGATACCTTGTTTCCCCCTTCTTACCAGGTCTAGCTGAACCTCAACAAGGCTTTGATGACTCATCAATCCCAACGACATGAAAGTTCAAGTCTCCAGTATTTTCTCAGCTGTCTCGTGTTTGTTAGAATATGTCTGGGGATGGATGTCTCTTTTTTTTTCCTTTTCTTTGATGTTGAATAACCATTTACTAGACATCTTCACAAACCAAATGTCCTTATATTTGAGCTATCTTCTGTGCCTTCTGTACATTTCTGTACGTTCTACCTCTCCTTTACCTCTTTACCTTTCACATATACTTTACTTTTCTTATATTCTTTACATTCCACACAACTTTACACTTATGTTCCAAATAAACAACCAGCCAGAAAAAAAGACTATTTGAGGAGCCTACGTTCTGAAACAAACACAATATTATAGAATATGGCAGGTAGGACAAAGTGTTTTAAAACATGATATAGCTGAATCTTTTACTCATGGAGATCTCTAAACAACAAATAATCATTTTAGTCCACTAAGCGCATAAAATTTCACAGAAATTCTCGTGTTTTGACTGTTCAAAACCCTGCTGATATTTATACAATAGGATATATACCTATGGTTACTAGGGTCATGAAAGGAAATAAATTATAATACAGAGTCATGGTACTCTAATAAGAGTCTTCTTGTTTGAGAATATTTCAATAATGCAAAGAGTGAAAAGAATAATTCATGACAGAGCTTCTAATAGAAATTTTAAATGTCTTTTACATTTTTTTCAGTAAAATCTTAGAAAATAATAAAAGACATCGAGGTGTTATTTTCCATCCAGTCTACCAAGATTATCTTTGGTTATCTTGGATCTTTTTCCCTTTTTTAAATCTAAGAATTATCTGAAAACCTATGCTTACAATTTAAGATATTTCCACCTGTCTTCCATCCTTCTACACTTAGGAAGAACTTCAGTTATTAATTCATTTATCAATTTGCTTGTTTTCTTCATAAGATGAATAGTAAAACTGAGTACATGTAATTTGAGTATAAGCTCAATGTGAAGGAAGAACTAAGATACTTTTGTATAAGTTGAGACCTAAATGTCTTAAAAATATTTAACAACTTTACAGTTATTAAAAATTAATTTATGAAGATATTGCTGAAAGCTTTGTAATTGGTTACAATAATCTGCTTTCTCAGAAAATATTCTTGATGTGAGGCTTGGGCTCTAACGCACAGAGTAAAGAACCACAAACTTCCCTGTCTTTTGTTTTATTAGTTTCTTTGAGACCTGATTTTTTCAAAAATTGAATTCCCTTCCATATCTTCCTTTGTTATCCATTCATTGGTATCTTCTTGTCGATACTTTACTCTCTCTTTCATTGTTTTTTTTTCTCTAAATGAATGCATAACAATGGAATAATATATGCAAATGGAATAATATTTACATTTTAAATCTTGCAGTGTTATTTTTGCTGTGTATTGAGACCAAGGAAAACAAGTAAGTCTGAGATACGTCAGTAGGATTTTCCAGGAACTAGAGGAAAATCTTGATCTTTTAAAAAAAGAAGCTCTTCTGTCTTACAGTTTTTTCATATTTGTTCTTGGAAATTGCTTTACATTTTGTTGTCTTTTACTTTACGTTTCTTTAACCAATAGTAATTCTTTTTTTTCTGAACTGAGTCCTATCACAGATATCCTGCTCTTGGACGCAATCTTAGAAAAGTATAACAAGAGTTCAAGAATTATGGATGTGATACGGAGTGGTTGCCGATAGCAATAAAAATATCATTTTCACGTGTTAATAATTGTATTTGCTCTCCAAATTTGAGCATTGTTTTATGAAAACAAACCACATATGCAACAGTTTTCTTTTACAGTTTCTGTTTGAAAATTTGAAAAAATTACTCAGTTCAACATTTTTCTCTTTCTTCCTCATGAATTTAAGTTTGCATTACTCTATATATTTTACATTTTTTATCTACATTAGCCACTGCAAGAATTACATGACTCAGAACTAGTGACTGCTAATTAAAACGCTGCCATTTCCAACTTTAGGGGACTCCCTCCAACAGGAAAGCACAGCTGTAATTTACTTACATGCAGAAAATTTGAATGCCCATTGTCAGTGAAGGAGGACTTCTGCTCATATCTTTCTGAGTAAACAGGGAGTTGAGTACTTTATCATTCCTTAATGGGATAGGACAAAAGCAGTATTAAGGAACAGAGTAGTTGAATAAGCCTATGGCAAAGAAGAGCTCCACAGTGATAAATTCCATAATAATTTCCATCTACTGTAAACATGTGTGTTACAAGTCTGAAGTTTATGAATAATGGCTTCATTTTGAAGTAATTAGAATTCTATGCCATTAACAGCAGGAAGTCTGGCTAATTATGTTTTAGAATGAAATGTCTGGGAAAAGACATTTCTGTTTTTATGACAATTATGTTTATGATTAATGATAGAAATGACAACATGCAATATAAATACAAACCAGCAAAAATTAACTGTATCCATCATGAATGACAGTACAAAAAGTGCAGTGAATCAGTAATCATAGGTAAAGAAGAGCTCAATAATGTTTTGTTTCATATTGGAATACTCTCCTCTTTTTCCCTGATTTTTGAGATGTAAGGCTTCCAGCTGCTTCATACCAGATTCTCAGCATGAAATACTAGAGGTGATTAGTGCAGAATGAAGTTATATTGTGTAGGCTAGTCAAACACTGTTTTGTGGGCGTGCTGTAGCATTATCTTGATGGGGTCAGGGTGTCATTCAAACACATCTGCAGAACAACACAACTGTTGTGTTTTATTAAAACAATAGTTATTAAATTCTTTTTTCTCTGGGCTAGTAAATATTGGAATATCTTAGGTAATATAAAAATCCTTACAAAGCAGGTGAAACTGCTTTTAGAGTTGACATGAATTTCCTTCTAGATACCTCCACGCTCCCAGTTCCAGGAACCTGCTCATGTATTGCTTCATGTGAACCGCTTCTGTGCCTGAGCAGCACCATGACTCTGCGTCTGAGCTAAAACAACATCTACTAACTGGTAATTTTGCAGTATTGCAGTGGACAGTCTCCTGAGTTGCACCATGAGGACCCTGCTGGCAGGACTAGCAGGACTGGAGCCATGCCATAACTGATAAATCACATCAGACCTGACACGACTCCAAAAAATTCTATCTTTGACAAAAATCCATCCCATTGTAAACTGTAGACCATGTCACAGGAACTGAAGAGCAGTCACATTCCAGATGACTAGCTTGTGCACTGCTGTCTCCTCCTCCTGCCACATCTACAGATAATTAAGGTGGAGGCAGACATCATTCTCTTCACTCCTGTTTATACCTTCATTGACAGTGTGGGGTATCTGCATACAAGAGTGGGTGCTGGAGTGAGTAGGCATGGGTTTGTTCAGCTAACTTTATCAGCGTAATTAAAGCTCAACTGAATAACGTACTTAGGGGATTGTAAATGAAGGAAACTGACATTCCCATCCATCAGAAGTTGGAAATTTTAAAACTGCAGTTTTAAAAGGTCTGAAGATGTTTTGTCTATCTTACACCACAACAGACCTTTTCAAAATAAAGGTTCTCAACAGCATGTCTTTATTGAATTGCTTTTCATAATAAAGTTTCCTAGTGGTATTCATCATCTTAACATACTGCATTGATTTTATTTTTCTGTGTTTAACTGGTTGATGCCTTTTATTCGTGACTTTACAGGCAGGTACTGGGTACCCTGTGTCATGAAACAGGTGGAACTCTGATATACCTGGTTCCTCTTGCAGCAACAAGTTTGCTTGCTTGTTTGTTTGCTGAAGACTTTATTGAAAGATATTGCCTATCTCTCCTTGTGTTTTGCTCTCATTCCTAATATCTTCATAAACCTATTTATTATCATGTAGGCATTGCAGTGCTAGACTTGTGTGTCTTTGTTAGTCTATCAATCTAAACATCTCAAGGAGAAGGAAAAAACACAAGACCTCTGACAAAAAGCAAAAGTTCTATGGAAAGCTGAAAACTGTCCCACAGGTTTTTCTTGATAGCTTCCAAATAAATACATGCATTTGAAAGCATGGGCATTTCATTGCACAGTGCCTAAGTGTGGAGAATGAGACTAAATTTTTAAAGTTCTCCCCTCTTGTGGAATTTATTAACATTTTCTTCCAATTTTTGGAGAAAATATTTTGCAGCCAGCTTCAGTCAAGAACCCTGGGTTGTACAGAACTGTCCTCTGAGGTCGCTTGGGTATCCTTATCATGATAGGTCTAGTCCTTTACTCTTTATAACTCTCCCTTTCCCTGAGATTCCTTCCAAGCACCACATAATTTGACTCACCATCCCCTTGTAAAAATCTCAGTTGCTTCTTGTGCCCTCCCACTGCCATCTGAGCAAGAGGCGTCATGCACTGTGGCAACACACGTGCCGATTAGCTGGCAGGCCACCCAAACGGCATAGATGACTGTTACATTTATACTGCAATTTTGAAACCATACTGTAAACTAATACAGGACTCATTCATTTTATTCTTGAGGACTCCCAGATGCAGATTTTTATGAAAATTGTGGAAATGTAATATCTTTGATGCCTCGATCTCTTTGCAAATGTGGCCATGGTCAGTCAGGTTGTGAAGTGGGGAACTGGCAAACAACAGAAGGGCACATGAACTATGAAAATAAATTAAAAGTATTATGCACATGGGTTTAACTCCTCTTCTAGACATATAGTTTCTGACACTGTTGGGAGTGGCTCCCATTCCAAGTGAGCCTTTTGTTTTCGAAGAAACAGCTAAGGAGACTGATTGCAGGAACAAAAAGGGTAAGCCCTCGGAGGCAAGCAGAAAAAGCCTGCCGTTCAGTGAAGGATTCTGCATTCTGAAGATGTTCAATAAACAATGAATAGCCTTAAGTGCCTACACTGCAGTTGGGCACTGTAAAAGGAAATAACTATTCATGAACATTTTGTAATTATTTTCTCTGTAAGAGTTCTGGCTTGTTCTGTTTGTCAGTCATAACACCTTTTGTAGCACCTATCGCTCTAAGATCTCTGTACTCAACTG
The DNA here is from genome assembly GCA_013397275.1 of Burhinus bistriatus. Taxonomy (NCBI): domain Eukaryota; kingdom Metazoa; phylum Chordata; class Aves; order Charadriiformes; family Burhinidae; genus Burhinus; species Burhinus bistriatus. The sequence goes on along the minus strand of VYXH01004382.1, from coordinate 362,671 downwards.
GCTAGGAATATATTCTTTGCCTGTGGGGTTTCCCTTCAATCGTATATTGAAAAATGTCTGCACCTTCCATGAATACTCACATTCTGTTGTGCAAGAATGAATACAGGTTTCTGCTATTTGCCTTGAAACCATTCCCCTTTGTTCATGCCATAGAGATGCAGAAAAAATATTGTCTTTTCTTTGCACACAGTACTGCCCCACTGTGTTTCAATTAAGCTTATCAGCAATAAAATAAAGAAAAGAAACAGTGTGGTGCCTAATGGAGCCATGTCTAAGAACCCAAACAAATAACTTGCTTAAAGAAAATCTTTAAAGTCAAATAGTTCTCCTTGCTTTTTAAAAAAAGAAACAAAAGCCCCAAAAAAACTTATTTTTTTTTTTAAACAGCGTTTCTGCAAACCCAGGGATTCTGGCTGACATAAAAGGTGGTGATGGGGGGGAAGTTGGGTCAAGCCTCAGATCAGGAGATGTGAGAGATGGTCAAAAGATCACCTCAAAGCCAAATTAGGTGCTCTTGCTGTCAGAGAAATAGTAAATCTAAATGGCCATAGGCATCATGTGCTGGAAACCCATGTGAGACCTTAATGAATTCTTCACATGATATCTTTACTAGTAGGAATTTCTGTTAACAGTTTCAGCTTCTATTTCACATACACTAAATGGTACCACTGGATTATATAATATCCTACTGAATGTAATTGATTTTTTTTTTTCTATTTAAATGCTTTAGTGATTACTGAGCTTATTTTAAATATGTACTACACCTAAATAATGGTCTTGTGCTCATTTTGTTTGCTTAAGCAGTATCTTCAAAAGACAAGGCAACTTGTGGGTTGATGGCACAGTTTTAGACCTAGATAAAGTCTTATCTACGTATGCAGTTAAGCGAATAGGATTATACATAGGACTAACAAATACAGAGTTCACCATCATCACAGAAAGGATAAATAAGGAGTGTAAACCTGTGCTTACTCTCACATCCCTCAATCACTGCTCTTTCCTAATAATTAGCTTCAACGGAATTCTAGATGTTAAGTACAGAAATAATCACTGGAACACCAATTTTTATGTGAAGATCTCGTAATTTAAGATGTAATTGCTTCCAGCACAATTTCATGAAAGTTTTCTGGCTTTTCAGGTTTCTAGCACAGTCGTGTTTGAATTTTTGTTTCTGTTTTCTGATGATGACCTGTGCGTGACTGACAGCTGACCTGAAAAAGTATCTCCCAGAACACAAAGGAAGAAATTGGTAAAAAAAATATAGGACAAAATCCTGTGAAAAGGCAAAGGTAAATCTGAACTCTAGCAGATCAATATTGCCATGTGGTATTTTACTAACAGAAGAAGAAATCCTTTACAATGATAAGAATGTTAGAGCAAACATTATCTTAATAAATTTATTGTCTCTTGAAATAAAGATTACAGTAACAGGGGAAAACATCAAGTCCAAAAATCACATCATCAAGAGAAGAAAGTAATCTTGCAGCCTACACGAGAGTTTAAATTTTCATAGTTCAGTTTTGGCCCGATGCTTACATGCAATCCTGCTTCATTTCTGATTTTCACTTTAAAATCTGTAGCTTGCTATCATGTAAAAATAGAACAAAAAATCCTTGCTACCGTCTCACATACATACTGTATATTTTAATACTCACTTTGGAGGTATTTGTTCCTTGGGTTACATCATCAAAAGACTTTCAAGCTAATGTTGTTTAATACAGCGTGATTAATTAAGAAAAATTAAAAAATAAAAGTGTCCTAATGGAAATGACTAGGTATATGGTCTTAGAAAAGAATGTTTGCTGTAGAGCAGAATATTTTATTCTTTATACCCAAAACTTCAGGACTTAGGGCTGTGGTCTTCCATACAGTTTCCCTAGACTCCTTTCTCTTTCCATTCCCTAACCAAAAAAGTTTCCTAGAGGCAGCTCCAGCTGTCACATGTAAAGCATTTTTTTTTCATCAACAAATAATGAACAAGAATCAAACTCTCAAGGAAAAAATCCCAAGGAACCCACTTTGATGGAACTAAAATTGTGATTTTTTGAGTACAATTCTGTTTAGTATTCAGTACAGTCTGGAAGGTACTTCTACAGAATTAGAAAAGCCCAATAGTCTAGAAATGCAGTGAAAAGATATAACAGGGACCTTGTGACAACTGTAGCGTGAAAAGCATTCTCAAATAAATGTAAAGAGTTCAGATGCTATCTTTTGAAGAATTTTATGTAGAGGGTAAGAAAAAATCTTTTTAGAGTGTATGATGATGTTTAGAAGAATTACATTACTACAAAATATGGGCTTGTGAGCTGCTATGGAAGTTGTAGCTAAATTCTATCTTCAGATACATGGCTTTTGCCAAAATCTAGGAGAACTGTATATACATTACCAAGTACAAGATTGGCATGCATTTTTAAAAACTTCAGGTCTCTTCATGTGTGTGCCTACATGCATCTGACTGTGCATCATATTATATTTTATGTGTGTATATATTTATATACATACAGGTATATATACTTGCATTTACTTTATGTAAATATGTAAAAAGTAGCAAAATAAAAAAGAAAATGTGCTGATGTCATTCTGCAGTGAATATATTTGTATCTATTCCTGGCTATATCCAGTCTTTTTATTTCTAATTCTCTGTATCCACAAATTCACATAAGTCTATTTTTGTTACATTCATGCCCTTTGTAGACTACCTGACACATATTTAATTGTACTATTGTATGCTATCATTTAATCGTGAGCCTTTCAGAAGGCTTACTTATCAATTTCAGAATTTTTAAGTGTCTCTGGTTGGTCAATGAGACTGATACTCTTTGCCTTCATGCTATGTTTTCAAGTAAGCCTCTTCATGCAGTTCCAAATGCTGTCTCTCTTCACACTTGGAAGTTACTTTTCTTCTATAGATAGAAACTTCCCCACAATTCTCACTTTTTTCTGGTTTTCCTCTTTCTAAGCAAATGAAATGCAATGGTCAGGTGCATCAGCTCAGACCATAACTTATTATGGTGACCAGGACTGTATATCATTTCTATTTACATCTATGGCCCTATCTACCTATTTTATCTACATGTAATTTCCTGTCTTCACTTGTGAGAAAACACACAACCAGATTATGGTGAGATAGCTAGCCTGTGGACTACAGCATTTTTCAGCATGTACAAGTGTGCATTATTCTCATACAACTTTATTCAGAGATTCCTGAAGAACACTTGACTTGCAATAAATCAGATTTTAGCTGTCCTGAGGTATCTTGGTCATGTAGTCACACGTGAAGTCTGTGAATTCTTTAAGGTATGAAGCTTCTGTTTGCTCAATATTTTTCCATATTTAACAAGAACCTGGTCCAGCTGGGCCCCTGAATGGTACTCTCTAGCTATGCCTAGAGTAGCAATAACCAGTCTCATAGCCATTTAGACTGTGTTAGCATGTTCATATACTAATGGCCATTTTGAAGCAGTAGTTTGGACAAAGCAATGTCGCTTTGAAGTAGGAAAAGCTGAAGTGTAAGCAGTTTCTAAGCTAGAAAATGGTACATATCCTGTTCCCTTTGTTAGTATAAGAGTAACCTCTGATGCTGCTGCAGTACTAATAATAATTATGTAGGCTTAATACCCAATAATTTTTATTTCGGTCTTTCTGTATGCAACACAGTAAACTGTAGATCCCATAACTTTTCAAATCCAAAAATTCACACCACTGAGAACACTAATAATTTGAAGGAAAATAAGAATAATAGGAAATTAATTCTGGAATTACCTGTAGATTGAATAATTAGTTCAGAATCTACATTTGAATATTAGTTCAAAATCTACCTTTGCAACAACAGGTCATTCTCAGTTCTGCTGAACCTCCTTACAGTGACAGGGGAGGGAGGGACTGGAGGGAATCGGAATGGAGGCTGATGAACCACACAGAATCCATCACAGAAAGAATTATGAGGGTGACTTAAGGAAAAGGAGAAAGGTAGGAACGGCAAGAGTGAATGGAAAGTGTAAATGGAAAGTGAGCATTACAATCTTAGCATATGCCATTAATGCCTGACTTATAGGTAAATGATTGTAGTTTGTCTGAGCCTAGTGCCAGGTCCTCCTTAGATGCTATTTAAGAGCCAAGTATTTGCTCATTTTATGTAAGAATACAGAAAAATTATTTTATGTGTATTTAAGGTTATATATTTTCACAGGTGCTGCTTTCTGGCAGACAAGCCCTTAGTGCTCATCCCAGTGCTGCAGGCTTTTGAGAGAACACGAAATATACGTAAAAAATAAATCAACTATCGTAAGAATATGCCACTAGGTTACACTGTAATGGCTAGCTTAGACAGACTATATTGCATGACACACACCTGAATCACCTTCCGAGTAGCTGAGAATCTATCCACTCCAAAAGCTACTCATCCATTCAGAAAACCACATGGCACCTCATGAACCAAAAATATATCCCTTGACTTCAATGTTACTATAACCTGGGTTTGAAGTCCTGAGGAGTGGTCTCCCAGGGAGCAAGGGACCTACTGTGATCCCAGATGAGGCTTTCTTGACTTTGCCCTGAGTGACCTCAAGAAAAGGAAGCCCGTAACAGAACACTCTTCTGAACCCACCTAGAGGTGTGAAGAGCTGCCCACTGTTATGCTAGCACCACACTTGGGTGAAGCTGGAGGGTCTTGACTGTGGAAAATAGTCTGCTGCTGTGCCTGAGACTCTGCTTGCAGATTTGTTGCCTTCATGGAAAACAAGTTAGGCCTGAAGCAACTTCAGAGTACCCTCTGAGAGACTGTACAGAGATATTTCAGCGCCGCAATGAATCTCCTGTTGTAAACCTACCACTGTTCATAGGATATTCTACATAATCAAAAAGTCATAAAAGCAGTTTTAAAGATGTTGAATTTGTCTTCTCCAAAAAAATACCATATGGATGGACAGTTCTCTATTAATACAGATTTGCTCTAATTAGTTAATTCTCACAAAATTCAATGACTGCCAGATGAGTAAATTAAAAAATACTGTATGTTTTGCTTTAATTCTTTGTAAAAGTCCTTTGTTTTTCAGCTGTGTAATTTTTTAAGATTGTTCTTGCTTCCCAATTCATTCTTGACCTCAGCTGCTCTGATCGTGTTCCCCATACCCAAACCAATGCAATGAGATTCCTCACCTCCCTCAAGATTATACTGGCTTTCTCCCAGCCCTATTTCTTATTTTCTTTCAGTTCTCTGCCCTCACCTGTTCCATGCTTCCTTTCTGACTTTCATCTTGTATTCCTACATGTTCTTACTTTCGTCACAACCATCCACAGTCTATTACACATAATCAATCTATGCAAGCCCACCTTTTTCTCCCCCAGCACCTCCCACCATAGTCGTTTTTTCTGTAGCCTCATTCCATTTTCATTTATTCCTTGGCTGTTCCTTCAGGTTCCATTCTTCCCCCAACACAATCAATTCCACAGCTTCCCCTTGCCCTCCATGTTCTGTGATTAAAAACAATATACTGTTATACAAGTATAACAAGGAAGAAAAATAAAAAAACTGCACACACAGATTCAGTCACAACAGAAGCCACAGGCAAGCTAAAAAAAATGGAAGCACTCCTGTTGGCCAAAATATTTGCTATACAAAGACATTTTAATTAATATAATTTTAAAAACATATTACAAAAATAATAGGTAAAGTAATCATTGCATGTCTCCACACTCTTTAACCAGTTAGCTGAAGGACAAGATAAACAGAAATGTCTGAAGGTCTTTCAGTGTTCTTAGTACCCAAAACACGTATTGGCTTTAACAAAAATTGTTTTTCCTCAACTGTGCAATCAAAGGGGTATAGTATTGTGCCGCATATTGCCCTGCTTTTAAAGCTGATATTCATGTTTCTCAGTTCAGCAAAGTGCTTTCTCTCGTCAGCTTCCTGGGACTCGGGTACTCTGTCCCTTGTAAAATGGTATTTTAAATTTGCAGAGGAATCAGTGAATATTCATAACCATTCACCTACAATCCAGCTTGGATATCATGAGACAGCTACTTGCTGTGTGTTCTTCTACAATAGAATGTCATCAGTTGCTGAAACCTCTTGCACACACAAAGGGCATTTGTTGTAAATGAATTTAAATGTAAATTGTTACACAGTAAATTGTTTCCTTGCCTGTTACTTTTTCAACTCAGCACTGGAATGTTCCAAAGTTGTAATAAAAAAAAAATAAATGGTTTCCCAAGTACTCATGGAGACATGTTATTAAAAAGAAGCATGCATGTATATTCATGAAGAAAATGAGAAAAGCTATTCTTAATCAGAAAAAAAGTCTGAGACAATTTTCTGTCCTTTCAAAGAACTCTTCCAAAGTACCTGTTCACAGTCAGATACCTCAACCACTCACCTCCTTAACTCGTAATTACTGCACCTCAGTGTCTATGTTGGCTAAGTGCAAAGGCTTTTCTGTCCTTGTAGATATCAAACTACTTTTAAGTTCAGGAAACGCCACAGTCAAGCCTTAAATACAATGTTTTTGAAACTATCAATTCAATCATTTTATATACTATATATATACACACACACACACTACCTTAAGGCAACTGCATTATACAGAAAACTGTCATCACAGATATTCACTCCCCTGTTCTGTGCTGCTGTGTAATACCTGTTTGTGCTCACACAAGGCTCTCCAGTCCTTTCTGTAGGGAGCTGCATTGTACTGATGGATGAAAACACTGTGCTTTATTTACAAGGTCAGCCTTTCTTCTTTCATGTAAGTGCTTTTCCTAACATTCTGAAACACACAGCGCTGTACAAACTGCTACTCTCCTTATTAACCCATTAATAAACATAGCACTAATGTGACTGAAGCTTTGCTTCAAGCTGGGCTTTCCTATCCCAAAGCTACTGAAGCTTGGCTTACTCTTTTTGGTGAATTCCAAAACCTGACTAGATGAACCACCTGTTTTGTGATCAATGCTTATTAAGGCTGGAGGGAAAGCCAGTTGAAATGTGCTGACTGACTGTAAATACATATCACAACTTTTGACTTCTTAGTCTTCCTTTAATGCTAAGGATTTCATGCCTTTCTGGTTGGTTTTGGTGTTTTCATACAGCGTATCAATGCAAAAATCTAAACAGGATACATTCACATCAGTTCTAGTAAAGCTGAGTGCATTGTTTCATTTTGAGAAACATCTCTTTTTTATGAGGGCTGAGAACTCCAGAAGTCAACATGTGACTGGGAGCAGTCCTTCCCATAGTGAAAGGTAAATTTAGTTGCAGCATTTATGAAGATTTCCATACCTTTCTCATGTTTTATTAATTATTGTTTTTACATTTATTGATTTGTGAGTTCATAGGGGAATATTCAGTTTAATTCCTGTAGATGAATGTTAGGGAATATAAGACCATAACATACTGTACCATGGTTTTACAAGAGGAAGTACAGTTTTACAATACTATGTTTCTGATCTGACCAGCATAAACTTACGTATTTTTAGGGTTCATATAGAATAAAAGAACAAGAAGGAAGTGCTTGAGTTAAGAATTTTGATAAATAGGGTTTTGGGAGAATTAAACTGCCTAGCCATAGGTAGGTATCTATTACTATTTGTGAAGAAGTCCTGCCTTTTTGTTGCTTCTGAAGGATGTGTCAATTCCCTTCAGGTGTCCTGTATACCCTATGGATTTTCAGTATACCTCTATTCGTCCACAGTTAGATAACCAACTCGTTTTTTCCTTATTAAACTAGAACCAATTACTCCGGTAAAGCTTTGCCACGTACTCTGGAGAATCCTGTCTTGTGATAGAATCATAGAATCATGGTGGAAAAGATCTTTAAGATAATTGAGTCCAACTGTAAACCTAGCACTGCCAAGTCCACCACTAAACCATGTCCCTAAGCACCACATCTACACGTGTTTTAAATATCTCCAGGGATGGTGGTTCAACCACTTCCCTGAGCAGCCTGTTCCAGTGCTTGATAACCCTTTCAGTGAAGAATTTTTTCCTAATATCCAATCTAAACCTCCCCTGGTGCAACTGGAGACTGTTTCCTCTTGTCCTATCAGTTGTTGCTTAGGAGAAGAGACCAACACTCACCTCTCTACAACCTTTCAGGTAGTTGTAGAGAGCGATAAGGTCTCCCCTCAGCCTCCTTTTCTCCAGACTAAACAACCCCACTGACTGAGGGAGCCCTCAGCTGCTCCTCATAGGACTTCTGCTCTAGACCTTCACTAGCTTTGTTTTTCTTCTTTGGATGTGTTTCAGCACTTCAATGTCTTTCCTCTAGTGAGGGGCCCAAAACTGAATGCAGTAATTGAGGTGCGGCCTCACCAGTGCTGAGTACAGGGGTACAATCACTTTCCTGGTCCTTCTGGCCATGCCATTTCTCATGTAAACCAGGATGGTATTGGCCGCCTTGGCCATCTGGGCACACTGCTGGCTCATATTCAGCCAGCTGTCCACCAGGACCCCCAGATCCTTTTCTGCCAGGCAGCTTTCCTGCCACTCCTCCCCAAGCCCGTAGCGCTGCCTGGGGTTGTTGTGATCCAAATGCAGGACCCAGCACTTGGCCTTGTTGAACCTCATACCACTTGGCCTTGGCCCATCAATCCAACCTGTCCAGATCCCTCTGTAGGGCCATCCTACCCTCAAGCAGATGAACAGTCCTGCTCAACCTGGTGTTGTCTGTGAACTTACCGAGGGTGCACTCGACCCCCTCACCCAGATCGATAAAGGTATTAAACAGAACTAGCCCCAATGTATATGTTTAAATATGCAACCTGGCATATAAATGTAGCTCCAAACCACTTTTCTAGTTTGAAATACCAGGTATTGAAATCACTTGGAAATAGAAAATTCTTTTCCTCTTGTTTTCCACTGGAGAAGTGAGAAGACAAGAGAAGTTAAGACGTGTGAGAAAATATCATATTAATTTGTAAGTGTTCATGTTGGAAGAGTAATGCTTAAAAGGAACAGTAGTGTTTTTTCTCATTTAGAGCTGCCCTTTTTAGTCAGAAATCAATATGAACGATCACTCTGAGGAGGGTGTCTATGCAAATCTTAAAGTTCTGCAGAAAGTATGAGCTAATTCAGCATTTAGTGATCTCACCCCCTCCAAGTCTGTTCTGAATTGTTTTGGCAGCAGGAGAGGCACCCAGTGTAACTCCCAGACAGTCAGACGCTGATCTAAAACATCAAATGACCTGAAACAGTATGAGCTACTTCTGAAAAAACACCAGCTTACCTTCTCATATCCCCAAGAAAAGGCTTAAAAGGTGCTCTTCAAGGGCAGTTTTACACCTCTTTCCAATAGATATGTGATTTTTAGGGCTACTTTATGTTAATTTCACATAATAAGACTATGATTTGAATTTTTTACTTAAGAACAACAAACCTCCCTGGTATTTTGCAAAATATCCCCTGAAATGAAAGCCATTCAGAATAGAATTTGAACAGTCTTTTACTGAATTCTCAATATGCTTCTGTTTTTTTTCCATTCTCTGAAATCAAGATGTCTTTCTACCACTGACATGGTAAAGGAAATGGTATCGCTTTCTAACAAGAAATCCAGCGTGTTTTTCTGTTTTCTTCATCCTGATTTGGGCCAAAAAAAAGTCTTTTGTAAATGAAAACCAGTATGGCAGCAACAACAAAACTGAGATGCTCATTGAGACACTGCAAATTTTGACAGATTTTGTTTTGAGACCAGTGAAATATTGATATTGTCCAGAGTTTGTAAAATAAATATGTTTCCAGGCCCCAATCAGCACAGGCTCCAGTGAGCGAACTTGATTTCTTTGACACCAGGTAACCCCCATCCCAGCTGGAGAGCTTGTGGAGCAGCCAGTTGGAGAGCCTGGGAGGCCAGCAGCTCACCAGGTGAACAGCTGGGAAATCAGATGTCCTGGAAAGATTGGCAGTCTACTCATCAGGCAGCTAGTTGTCAGGAAAGCTGCCCAGGAGGCAGAGTAGTTGGTCTCGCCAACCTATTTCCCTGTGTGATTTCCATCAGCATTAATAAAAATAAATAATGGGGCTGACAGTATTCCATCAGAATACGTATATATACGTTATATGATCTCTAATTCAAAGGCTTCTGCCTTGCCCCTTCATCCCATCTGTCCCTGGATCTTAATGCTTAACAAGCCCATTATTTGAATATATGAAATTTTGTAAACATTATTACACCTAAGGGGATGGACAAGCCTCTCTCACGGCTGTCGTATCTCATTATTCCTTCCCTCTTTCATTCTGCCTTTCTTTCTCTTCTTTCCTCTTTGTGCCCAGTCTCTTACCAATACATTCTCTGTTTCTTGAGTAGCTAGCGATTCCCCTCTTCTTGAAGCATCCAAGCTTGGTCCAATACTTTTAAAGCCACAAAATTTATTTGGGAGGTAAACAGGTAAGGTCTAGGTGTCTCTTCCAATACCCCCACCAACCATCAATATAAGGAAAATGCAGCCAGCTGTCAATTCATGCTATTCCTCCCAAATATTACCAGAATATTGCATAGCCCCTCCTCACAATTGTCACATTCGCTTGCCGTTCAACACCTTGCTTTTAGTATGCCATTTTTCCAGTTGAAATCTAAAGAAAATTTAATAAGGGGCTTCAGAATTTAATTTGATATCACATTCAGTAGCACTATAGGGAAATGAAATGGTCTGATAGCTCTTCTTACTTTCTAACAGTAAAAATTAGATAGGACACTGTTTAGGAATGATTTTGCCCTTGACACTTTTAAGTCTAACTCTTGGGGTACGGAATCTGTGTGTGAGAGTGAAACACACTATCTATGTCAAAGGTAATAAAGAAATTTGGAACATTAGTCTTCAGGCTGCAATTAGAAACTAGGTAAAATATATCACCCTTAGTTACATTGAGACAAAAAATTTTCCACTAAATCTATGACTTAATTTTAAAATCAGAAGTGAAAAGTTTAATGTCTATTGTTTTGTTGTTATCTCAAATACCAGATAACATACTTTTACACTAATATTTTCAATTTTTGAGGATTTTCATGGTTGAAGAATATAAAATACACTTTGCTTGCCAATGCCAATGCATACTTTAATCTCTGTATGTCAGATATATTTTTTTAATTTCTGCATGTAAAAAAAGATTTGCAATCACATTGTAAAAAAGAAAAATAAAAAATAACTCAAAAAAGTGCCAGAACATTGTTTCATTTGGACAACTAGAAATTTTGCCAAGAAGTAAAGAAACCTGAGGCTATAATAAACTCAGCTTTTCAGCCTTTCTTCCACCACCATACCCCTATTTGATTTTTTACCCATTTCTGGGTAACATATAAGCAATTCCACAGAAAGTTTCTCCACGCTGCCTGCCATCTGTCAGCAAACTCAATTCTGACAGGAGTAGCCAGCATCTCAAGGGTGCAAATCAATTTAGTGTCAATGTTGGATGTGTTCCAGTGCATTTCCTCAGCACAGATGAAAGAAACTGTGTCAACTGAGCAGTGTTGCATATGTTTTTATCTGCTGTTGGCTGGGGATTGAGCTAAAACTACTGAACTCACTTCACTTAGAATCTCAGATTTTATCTGATACTTTATGTACAGCATGCAGCGTATAGGGGAGGGAAATCAATAGCATCCATGGGAAATTATGAAATAAAGACACCCAGACATGTATGGTAAGAACTGATGTAGAATATAACTGTGAGTGGGCTGTGACAGGGAAGAAAAGCATAATGCAAATAATAGCAGGTAAATATAAAGTTCATACCTCCCACAATTTTCCTAAGCTATAAATTGCTTTGTAAACCAAGACTACCACTGCAAGAACAAGGCACCCCTTACTCCAAAGAACTACGAACTCTTTTCATAAAGCAATTCACCCACATCCACCTATGACCTTTCATTTCATAAAACACAGGATATATCAAATGCTCCATTTCTAGGAGCCTGTCTCATTTACACCAGATTAATAGAATCATTGATGACAACAGTTCAGAGCCTATGAAGTTGACCTCTGTTTTACCTGAGCAATTAGAGATAATAAAGGGCATGCAGAAACTTTCCAAACATAAATTCTTGATGCCTCTTTTGATAAGGGCAATTTAATGATCTGAGTTTGGATTTGGAGACCTGAGCATGTTAATCCCTGTAAATCACACCACCAGAGTTTCAGAAAGCTGTGAATCCTGACAGTTATCCACATCTGAAAAAGCAAGTTAGCTCCACCCCTAAAGTGGTAATGTGCAATCGATGAGTGGGGGCCATATTTGTCACTTAAATATTGACCTTTCTATATACAATCTAATAATTTTTCACAATTTGAAACGTACACCAAGCTCATTTGTATTCTGCTACTGTTATCGTTTGCTCCAGGGTTATCACAGTCTTACTTTTCCATTCACATGTTCATAGATCAATACAAAAAATTGCAGGAACAGTTTATAAGAACCTTATCCTCACTTCTAGTAATCTTATTTTTAACCACATACGATGCTTTCCCAGTTTTCATGTAAGGTCCTCAAGAATATTTAAGAAAAAAAGTAGATAAAATAATAATTATAAATATGTTGCCAAATTCCTGATTGTTTTTTTAATGAGATGTTGACCAGAACATGGTACAGAGTGCCCTTTCTACAACACTGAAACAGCATGCAATCACCAACCACATGCACCTTGTTTGGAAGAGACCATAGTAAGCAAGGAATCCTATAATCCTAGAAAGGTTTGGGTTGGAAGGGACCTTTAAAGATCATCTAGTACAACCCCTCTGCCATGTGCCAGGACATCTTTTACTAGACCAGATTGCCCAAAGTGCTTTCCAACCTGTCGTTGAACACTTCCAGGGATGGGGCCTCCACAACTTCCCAGGGCAACCTGTTCCAGTGTCTCACCACCCTCACAGTAAAGAATTTCTTCCTTGTGTCCAATCTAAATCTACCTTCTTTCAGTTTAAAACTTGCCCCTTGTCCTGCCACTACAAGTCTTGGTAAAAAGTCTTTTCTCCATCTTTCTTATAAGCCCCCTTTACATATTGAAAGGCCACAATAAGGTCTCCCTGGAGCCTTCTGTTCTCCAGGCTGAGCAGCCCTAACTCTTTCAGCCTTTCTTCATAGGAGAGGCATTCCAGCCCTCTGACCACTTTCATGGCCCTCCTCTAGACCTGCTTTAGCAGGTCCATGTCTTTCTTGACCAGAACTAAATGCAGTACTCCAGGTGGGATCTCATGAGAATGGGGTAGAGGGGCAGAATCACCTCCCTCAACCTGCTGACCACACTTCTTTTAATGTAGCTTAGAGTATGACTAACTTTCCAAAAGGATCTTCCAAAATGGTTTACATGGATCCATGAGAGTTGTTATGAGTTATTCTGTTTATATACCAACCAAAACTTTGCCTTCATAATTCCACAAGAATCGCTGCTTCTCTAAATTTCCTATATCTCCATCATGTTCACTTCTGTATCTGAACATTTCCCAGGAGTTCCTTTAATGACATATCTAATGTTTGTCACAAATTTCTTTCTCATTCTCTCTCCAAGGGTAGAAAAAAGTAGTAGAATACTTTGTTTTCTAAAGATTTTGGTGTTTTTTGTTTACTGTTTACATAAATGGCTGCATTTCTTGTCAAGAAGGTGGCAATGGCAAATTTTGTGTTGGGAGTATAAACTGTTGTGGTTTGTAATGCCTGTTCCAGCAGTCATTGCAGCAACAACCTATTGGTCCATATTTTGCAGAATAGCACTACCTCAGAGTAGAGTGTATGTCATATTTTGTCTCTGATCAAAACCAGTTAAAGGACAAATGCACTGGAGGTGTGAGGCTGGACACTGGCTGGAGGTGTGAGATCATGCTCTCATCTCCCTATCTCATGAGTACCTGAGGTGGAATTTTTCTAAAATTTCAGCCTAGGCTGAAGAATTGTCCTGGTTTCAGTTGGGATAGAATTAATTTTCTTTCTAGTAGCTGCTGTGTTTTGGATTTAGTATGAGAATAATGTTGATAACACATATTGTTTTAGTTGTTGATAAGTAATGCTTACATTAAGTCAAGGACTTTTTCAGTTTCCCATAGAAGCTGGGAGGGAGCATAGACGAGCCAAAGGAATATCCCGTACCATAGATATCATGCTCAGTATATAAAAAGGGGTTGGCCAGGGGGTAGGAATCCACGACCGCTGCTTGGGACAGGCTGGGCAATTCATCATTAGGTGGTAAGCAATAGTGTTCTATCACTTTTTTTTTTGTATATTTTTTTTTACCGTTATTATTATTTTCTCTTCCATTACTGTTCTATTAAACTGTCTTTACCTCAACCCATGAGTTATGGGTTTTTTTTTCCCTTTTTCTCCCTCTTCTCCCGATCCTACTGGGGGTGAGGGCAGTGAGTGAACGGCTGTGTAGTCCTAGTTGTTGGCTGGGGTTAAACCATGACAAGAACTCACTGCTGCAAAAGATGAGAACAACCACAGTTTGATCCACTTTCTGACTCACAAAATTCTCCCCTGTGATTCACTTTCACTCAGTGAAGTTTTCAAGAATGTACAAAACAGTTCAGTTGATTCATCTTCAAGTGGGGAGGAAAGGAAAAGTGGGCTGTTTTATTTCTATTTTTTAATACTCAACTATTATGGTTAATAGTTGCCTAGAAAAATAAATAAATAAATAAAAGATTAGATAATAAATGAAAGAAACACTTCACATAGCAGACTGCCAGCTTATGAAATTAAATACCTCTGGGTATAATGTACTCAAACATTGTGTAGAGGAATAAAAGGGAACCAGATAATAATGACTCAGAACATATCTGTTAAGATAATCAAATCTTGTACTTTTGGATGCGTACTGATCACTCCACTGCAGATATTATTTTCTTTCTCTAATGCATAATATAGTATAGAATTTTCTATGTGAATTTGAGGTATTTTTCATATACTTTTAAGTATTATGACTGAAGGAGAACTTGATACATTAATGCAAAATCCAAAAAGTATAACCTAAAAATATAGGTGGCATTTAAAATGTTTACCATAGGTTAAAAGACTGTAAAAGGATATCCCAGAAAACTGCTAAGTGTATTCTTTATCAGTATTTTTGTGCTCACATAATATAAGATACTTCACAAAATTCTAAGAAAATAATTCAGAACAGAAATAAATACAAGCACAACAATGATCATATCTTCTCAGCAAAAGGAAAGGTGAATTTCTTCTCCAAGGATCATGACTGTGGATAAAACAACAACACTAAAGCAAGCTCTATTTACATGCTGTAGAGGGAAATAAAAAGATTTAGGATTACCACTGTCTGCTAAGTATGAACATGACCAAATGGGCAAACAATAGACTTTTGCAGTAAATTAGGTTAGATAAAAAGAAACCTCTTGCCACGTAAAACTGTATTTGTAGTTGTGCCAGGGCCTAGTTATGGAATTGTGACAGGTGTGATTCCATTGCCTCCATTAGAAAGTAAGAGTTTTGGTCATATCTAAAAAGTTATATAACTGGAACACACCAATAGATTCATGATTTGTGTTCCCTGCTCCATGAGACCAATATGACAGAAAAAATTTATAAACTTTTCAAACACCATCTTTAAACAATGTGGATGTGTTTCTCCACTATTGATATTGGAAGATAGTTGTAGACCACCACTTTCCTGTGCGAAAGAATCTCTAATATCTAGTTCATAAATGTGTCTTTTTTTCCTTTAATGTCATGCCATATGTATATGTATATGTATATGTATATGTATATGTATATGTATGTGTATATGTATATGTATATCCATATGCATATGTATATGTATATAAATTATTTATTTATTCATTTAACTTAAAATACACTCCATCCCTGGAGGTTACTTCTCAAGACACTTACAGAGAGCACTAGTATCTTCAGCTTACCTTCTTCCAACTTTAATTGCTATTTTAAAGTCTAGAATACTCATTACTGTAAAAGCCAAACTGTTCCCTAGACATTCCACGATATTTTACAAGCAGAACCATTTCCTGCTGTCACTAATACAGAAGGATTTGTAGTACTGCAGTTTCAACATCCAATTTCCTCCACTGCATGGTTTTGAAGTACTTATGCTGCTCTGAGGCATTGGACAAGTTGCTGTTCTCCAGAACCTGAAACTTAAACTGAGAGTTGCTAACAGCCCCAAAGTTTTTCCTGAGTCATTTGAAGCTTTTCCTCTTATCACTACTTCTCAGCTGCAGAGTTGGTAGGAACTTGTAGAAGCTGCAATAATGCAAGCTAAGCAAGGTTACTTTTAGCTTCATTATCTTCATGCCTTCTTAAAAAGGGGGAATGCAAAGTTATTCAACGTCCATAGCATTGTATTGTCACGGTCTATAAATGTGTTTGCTGGCTGCATACCGTACTTTCTTTATCTGACCTTGCTCATTCAAAGATGCACTTGTTATAGTATGTCAGTCACTAATGAGGCCTAAAGTAATTGAGCCTGATTGAACTGGCAAGATGCTGCCTAATTATAATGATAAATGGAATTGGCTGATCAGCTATGGAGGGTGAATGGCATGGAGAACATTAAAACAAGGTCACTCTGTGAAGGAGAACCACCTTTTTTTTTTTTTTTTTTTTAAATTTTTTTCTCCCTTTCCCACAGTTCTCCAAATTTAGACTCCTCATCCCACTACATGGTGAAGCACTCAGTGTTTAACTGTAATGGGACTGTTTAGGACAACAGCACAGTAGACCAGTCCAGCAGTGATCACCTCCTTCCCCTAACTATACACAAAAACACGCATGGAAAATACTAAAAGACACATGATGGAAAGGTTAACAGATTTTATAGGTTCATTGCTATTAGACAATATCATCCACACTCATTGGCCTAGAGAGAAAAGCTTACTTGCTTTGGAACCCGTAAATGAGTTCTTATTTATTTTTTAAGAAACCTTTCAGTAACCCCACCAGCTCTTTATGTTCTTTGACTGTCTTTAAATCTGTGACTAGCACCAGAATGAAAGTCTCAAGGACCTCTTAGTAAAAGCCCCATTTTGTGAAGTGGGGTATTGCCATTTCACATCAGAAAGGATCTGAAATGTTCTCATAAGGAGGAGCCACAGTTCAAACCGGTGTTGAGGGCAAATGTTGCAGTTTGTGTTCCACGAGCTGACAGAGATTGAGGGGACCTATTTCTGAATACAAGGAGGACAAGGAGACAGATGGAAAGAGCTGGCATAAATTTAACAAGGGCAGGTTGTGCGTTACCAATCTACCTGCCCTCTGTATTTAGATTCATCTCTCTGTGGACCAGAGGAGATCCGTGAATTTTGTAAATCGAGTCTAGGAAGGCCTTCGAAAGGGTATCCAGTAATTTCTTGGTAGGCAGGTTGGTGAGATATTGATCAGAGAACAATGAGGTCGATGGAGAATGGGATGGACTGCCAGGCCGAAAGTGTTGTGAGCAGCAGCAGAAAATCCAACTGCTCTCTGCTTACTCGTGGTGTCCTTCAGGTGTCAATAGTGGGATCAGTACTGTTTGCTGTGTGTCGTGGTTTGGCCTCACCCGGCAACAAAGAACCCCGCGGCCACTCGCTCAACCCCCACGGCAGTGGGGGACAATCAGAAGAAAAAGTCAAAACTCATGGGTTGAGATAAAGGCAGTTTAACACAACAGCAAAGGAAAAAGGAAAACGACAACAACAACAACACTGCTGGAGGAATGTACACACTCGGTTACTGTACCAGCGCTCACGGACAGGACCCCTGGGCAGCCCCAGCCTGCTCCCCAGCCACGACTTCCTCCTCCTCCCCCAGCCAGCTCCCCGCTATGGACTGGGCATGGCGTCACATGGTATAGAATACCTGTGTCCCGGGCCAGGAAACCCTGTCCCTGCTGGAACCAGGACAGCTGCAGTCCTGTCTTCATCACTTTATCTGACCTTGTTTCCCCAGATGGACCTCAGACCTACTTAACAACTTTGTTTCAAGTCAGGTATTTGTCCGTGTCTCCTGGATGGACCCTGGACCTGGCTCATCCCTCACTGTGTTGGAAGCTGACAATAAACCCTGTTAACAGCAAATGGGTCTCTCCACTCTGTTCAGACCTTGTGAGATGATGCCAACTGATGAGGGCACAGACTGAGTCAGGGTCACCCTCGGCTTTCAGATTGTCCTCCCTCATAAGCCAGACCTGCTCCTGCTGCCTTCTGACAGACAGGAATCTCATGATGTTCAACAAAAGAAAATGCAAACTCCTTCACTTGGGACAGATTAATGCCCTTCAATGGCAGAGACTGGCTGCCTAGTGAGCAGAAAGCAATATTACAGGAAAGGACCTGAGGGTCCTGATGGACAAGCTATATGTAACTCAGCTGAGTGAGTTTGCAGCAAAGAAACCCAACTAAATACTGCACTGTAATAGCAAAAGCCAGAAAGTTGAGTCAAGTGATCCTTCTCCTCTACTGTGCACCTGTGAGACCACAACTGGAGCAGTGTATAGAGTTTGGGCACCCCACTACAAAGAGTCAATGAAAACCTGGAATAAATACAGGTGAAGAGCACCCAGATGGTTGGGGAACTGGAGCACATGGTGAATGTGGAGAGGTTGAAAGAACCAAGTTTGTTCAGCCTGAAAAGTAGAAGGTTTAGGGGAGATCTTATTGCTGGCTGTCACTCTCTGATGGGAGATGCATAGTGATAGAATGAGGGTCAACAAGTTGTGTCATGGGAAATTCTTATTAGGTGTTCATAAAAAAAAATAAAGCACTGAATGATTGGACAAACTCTGGAAGGTTTTGCCAGGAAAGGCTCTGGAATCTCTGTCCTTGCAGAAATCCAAAGCTTCACTTGATATGGCCTTGAGCAGCCTGATCTGAGTTAGCTTGGCTTTAAGAAGAAGTTGCTTTGGGTGACCTTCTGAGGGACCTTCTATGTTACATTATTCTATGAATCAATGGTACTGTGTGGTGGTGATCAGCATGCAGAAGTACCAGTTACTACAGATGTTAGACCAAAGAGAGCACGAAAGATTATGAGTGCCTCCCAAACTGTGTATTTGCACAAGGGCTTGAACAATGGCACCTCTAAAGGTACACCTCCACCTTCACTTGGATACCTCTCTGTTAACCCAGAAATGCCTGGACTTGTGCAGTGTTTGACACTGTCCCACACGACATCCTTGTCTCTGAATTGGAGAAACATGGATTTGATCAATGCATCACTTGGTGGATAAGGAACTGGCTGGATGGCCGCACTCAAATAGTTATGCTCAACAGCTCAATGTCCAAGTGGCGAGCAGTGATGAGTGGTGTTCCTCAAGGGCTGGTATTGGGACCAGTGTTATTTAACATCTTTGTTGGTGACATGTTGGTGACATGGATGTAGGGACTGAGTGCATCCTCAGCAAGTTTGCCGGCAACACCAAGCTGTGTGGAGCAGTTGACACGCTGGAGGGAAGGGATGCCATCCAGAGACACCTGGACAGGCTGGAGAGGTGGACCTATGCCAACCTCATGAAGTTCAACAAGTCCAAGTGCAAGGTTCTGCACGTGGGTCAGGGCAATCCCATGCACAAATATAGGCTGGGCAGAGAATGGATCGAGAGCAGCCCTGAGGAGAAGGACTTGGGGGTGTTGGTAGATGAGAAACTCAACATCAGCCGGCAATGTGCCCTGCAGCCCAGAAAGCCAACCACATTCTGGGTTGCATCAAAAGAACCGTGGCCAGCAGGTCGAAGGAGGTGATTCTGCCCCTCTACTCAGCTCTCGTGAGACCCCACCTGGAGCACTGCATCCAGATCTGGGGCCCCCAGCATAAGAAGGACATGGACCTGTTGGAGCGGTTCCAGAGGAGGGCCACAAAGATGATCAGAGGGCTGGAGCACCTCTGCTATGAGGACAGGCTGAGAGAGTTGGGGTTGTTCAGCCTGGAGAAGAGAAGACTCCGGGGACATATTATAGCAGCTTTGCAGTATCTGAAGGGGGCCTACAGGAAATCTGGAGAGGGACTTTTTACAAGGGTATGTAGTGACAGGACAAGGGGTAATGGTTTCAAACTAGAAGAAGGGAGATTTAGATTAGATATCGGGAAGAAATTTTTCACTCTGAGGGTGGTGAGGCACTGGAACAGGTTGCCCAGGGAAGTTGTGGAGGCCCCATCCCTGGAGGTGTTCAAGGCCAGGCTGGATGGGGGGTTTGAGCAACCAGGTCTGGAGGGAGGTGTCCTTGCCCATGACAGGGGAGTTGGAACTAGATGATCTTTAAAGTTCCTTCTAACCTAAACCATTCTACAACTCTATGATTCTATGAGATGTCATTGGACATACAGACATGCAGCTATCTGAAAAAAAAAAAAAACACTTGCAAAAATCAGCCATTTTACATAACAAGAACAGTATGTGGAAAAATTGTACACTCCTTTTTCTGCCCAGCTCTTTCCAACGTAATTGTAAAACACTGAGCATACAGTTCATGTATGTTTCTTACAGAATTTGAGAAAGGCTAGGGAGGAGAACCAGAGTTAAGCCACCAATCACTATGTTGAAATATTCCCATCAGAGTTTTATGTGTTAAGTAAACTCAAGGAGCAGTGCAGAAAATTATGGTAGTGGCTGTAGGAGGACACTTAAATGAAGATCATTGAAGCTGAAGTTCAAAAATTCTAAGGTTTAATGAATCTCCATGAGTAGGTTTATCTTATAACTGCAGATCATATTTAGAAGAACAGGACAAATAAGAAATGATTCATAAATGTGTTTAGGCTTAACTGAAAGTAAGATTTACCTGTTTTAAGTTCAAGATGACTATGTGTTAAGATACGGAGGTTCATTTTAAGTTGATGTTGTATCAAACTAAAACCTGATATCCATGTATCTTTTTTCTGTGTATTAGCCTTCATGCTGGTTTTTTTTCTAAAAATCTATTCTAAAATCTGTTCTAATCAAATTATTTCCAGTCTTGAGGCATTTGATTTTCATAAAAAAATGCAAAACACTGACCTTAGAAATTAATTTGTACATATTTTATTTCAGAACCCTTTTTAGTACAAATAATAAAGAAAATAAATAAAATGGTAAAATTCCCCAGAGACCACAGAATGGCTATATTTGTTAGCCAAATGTTTGTCATCCACTACACCTACAATATATGTAAGCTTTAAAGCTTTTAAATTATTATAGATATTAATATGATTAATATTAATAGGTACATTCTATTATGAATGAAATTTCTAATTATTATTCATAAGTTCTGGGATTTTTCATTAGTATTATGGACTTCTGATTTACATAGTAATGTTATTATGTCTTATAATTAGACAGCACATAAACACTGTTCACAACTGATGATAAGAATGGTTCACTGCTTCCTCATTGCTGAATTTCAGGGTGATTAATAATGTGCAGCTTTTGTAATCCGGGAGTCTTGCACACATCCAGTAACTTTATGGGTGTAACTAAGCTCTACTTGCTAGTTTCAAAGGTTTTGAAGAAGTGATCTGAATACTATTTCAATACTACATATTTACTGGAAAGCCAGGTTTGTTATTGTGGAGCTATATCTTGTTTGTACTTGTTGGCTAGTGAAAACGGGGAAGAGAAAGAAAGACTGTGGAATACATTCAGAAGATAAACCAGATTTCTCTGATTAGTGTGCAAGGATATGAATACCATATTTCACCAATGAAAGATAACGGGTCAGTAATGAGTGTTGAATACCGTCATTTAACAGCTGGGATGTAAATGTATGGGAAGTAAAAAATTCATAGTCATTTGGATGTAAACCAGCCCGTCATTGAAGTTTCCAAGGATAAATCAACAAAACATGGAGGATTTAAGAATTCACTTAAGCGTGCAGGACTCTTATGTATGTTGCTACCTGATCAAGTAGCCAACCATCTGACCATGGCTGTCCATGAAAAGGACTGTACGTGCATATTGCATTTTGTATAAGATATCAAAGGAAGAGTCTGGGTGAGCTGGAATACCTTGACCACATACATCACTAGAATACTACAGAACAAGTCTTATGAGGAGTGGCTGAGGGAACTGGGGTTGTTTAGTTTGGAGAAAAGGACGCTCAAGGGAGACCTTATTGATCTCTACAGCTACCTGAAAGGAGGCCATAGGGAGGTGGTGGTCGACTTCTTCTCCCAAGTAACAAGCAATAGGACAAGAGGAAATGTCCTCAAGTTGTGCCATGGGAAGTTTAGATTGGATATTAGGAAAAATTTCTTCACTGAAAGGGTTATCAAGCATTGGAACAGGCTGCCCAGGGAAGTGGTGGAATTGCCATACCTGGAGGTATTTAAAAGACAGGTAGATGTGGTGCTGAGGGACATGGTTTAGTAGTGGTTTTGGCAGTGTTAGGTTGATGGTTGGACTCCATGATCGTAATGGTCCCTTCCAACCTAGATGATTCTATGATTCTATGGAAGACTTAATTTCTTCAGGTGTAAGACATAAACTGAAGTGTCTACGTGGAAGTAACTATACATGGAATAGACACCTAGCGCTGGATTATAATCACTACAGGATTTGCCAATACATTCAAAGCTCATTTATTCTGATAAGCAGCTCCTAATGCTCCATTCATACTAATAAATTAAATCTGCCTAGGCAGATTCTGGGCACTGAGGTCACCTGGCAGAGACTGGCATGCGTTTATGCCAGTTAAACATCCTGAGTTTTAACCTACAAATTGTTTATTGTAATGGTCCCTGTACCATTTTAATAGCTAGACCATGCCATGAATTTTCCAAGATTAATGATGGCTGGAATGAATCAAATTAATAGCATGAAATGTTCTAAGAGTTTGCTGTCACATACACTTGCTTTCCACTGCTAGGAATGTATCCAAACCTGGCTGTATTTATTGTGGTAGAAACAACATAACTATATACTGTCACTTGAGATGCTTAGGATGTCCCACCTGCCCTTCAGCTGCTACTCTAGAAGAAGAACACTCTACCATGGCTCCTGTATCATATCTCCAGCCTTGTACGGATATCTTGCATATCCAAGAAAATCTCAGATGACACTAGACAGCTAAATATGGGCAAGGGAATAGAACTTCAGGTAAACTGATATGCCCTATAGAGTCCTTCAGACTTCACGTGTTAGAGCTCCATTGCCTTTAATAGGAGTCCAGGAACTGAGACAACATGCGGATGCCTAATCTGGTTTTGAAATCTACCCTAGATGCTGAGAATTTTCTATTTCTTTATGGGAATAAAATGATTCTTTAAAATTTAACGTTATTTATTAATGCTTTTCAGCAAGACTGTATTATATCATGAATGCATCACTATTATGTATTTCTAGGTTTTTTTGTTACAGTAATTTTAACATTAATAAATTTATCTGCTTTAGAAATGTGGACTATGCCAAAGAGCAATAAATTTGGACAACTCATTAGAAAAAATGTTGAAGTGAGTTAATGAAAGGAGAAAAAAGGTTATTGGTATGAAATAATGTACATGTATACATACACAGCATATATGTTTTGGGGTAAGAGTTTAACTTTGCAATAAGAATTGTGTTACCTTAGGAAAAAAAAAAAAAACCAAAAAACAGAGAAAAAAGAGAAGTTCTCATTCATGGTTTTCAGAAAAAGGAAACTGGAATAATGATTAGTTAGAAACTAAAAGAAACTTCAGTCCAGGAACTGATAGAGTATGGCTTGATTGCTAGGTCTCTGTAGAGCCCTATCAGAGTTAATAGAGCTCCATGTAGCCAAAATAGTCTAGCTGAAAATGATAAATTTCTGGGTTATGGTTAGAAAGAGGACTATTATATTTTATTTCAAGAGATAGTGATGAGCATGTGGTGAGGGAGAAGTAACAATGACTGAGAGAAACCATTCTGAAAAAATACAGAAAAGGCTAACTCCAAAAAACCAATAGATATTAATTGATGATTAGCATTCAGAGAATTACAAATTATGCAGCTGAGAAGATACAGGTATTGCCTGTAAAAATGTAAAAGTAGCTGAGGGAGAAAAAAAAATCTAATTGTTTTGGTAAAGTAATGCTTAATTGTTAGTGGTTTGAATTAATCCTGTGGTATTTTTTTCTGTCACTTTGGTAAATACAGTGAGAAAATGTTCTGAGTTGTTATCCATTATTTCTTTCAACATCATTAGCAGCTTCCAAAAGACTGAAGAAAAATGATTGTAATGAAGTTAATAATACATATATTTTATCAGAAAAAGTTACATCTGTCTAGCATTTGAATTTGTCCACCTCTTACTAATGTGGTGGTTAGAATTAGGATAAAAATCATTAGATCAGGTAGAATGACTCATCTATTACAGCCTGGAGAAAAGTCAATATTGACACTCCCAGTGATATCATATGCACCTTTCACGTATAATTGGTTGATGTTATTATGTATCTGTGATCATGCTTTCCAGGGAGGAAACTCCTGTAAGGTTAGGTTCAATAATCCTGACAAGAAATGATGATTAGAGGACCTGAATATTCTTGATAAATTTTAGATTAACAGAGAAGATGACATTTAAGCTCAAGATTTGAGCAATGATTAAAAGAATGCTATGAAGAAGGGATTACACTGTGGTTTCACTAATGTGTCATCTTTTCAACAGTTTAGGTTTCCATAATGATCCTTGGATGCTTGCTTCAGCTACTCTGGGCAAAAGAACCCCAGTGTCAAAGATTTCCTCATACCAAAGTTAATGGTTTCAATTCTTCACCTATTTCTTTACCAAAGTAGCATAACATTTTTTCAACACAAGTATAAAGCTGAGTGTTTTGCAGCCAATTCCGCATGTAGTGCTTTGCTCCGATGTTATCCTCTCTTTGTTTATGGTAATATAATGTATACTATACAGGGAAGTTCAAAATCCTGAGGGAAGTAAGGAAGGCAAGACGCAGAGTACAGACCCTAGACTTCACTAGAACAGACTTTGGGTTGCTCAGAAATCATAGATAGGATCCTGTGAGATACAATTGTGAAGGGCAGAAGAGCTTAAGAGAACTGGCAGATCTTTGAGAACGGCCTCCTCCAAACACAGGAGTGATCCAACCTTATACTCAAAACAAGCACACTTATGAGGAGACCATGGTGAATAAACAGGCATACTCATGATTAAGCTCCAGAACTAAAAGGAAACATATACAGCGAGTTGAAACAAGCACAGGGTATAGTGGAGGAATACAGAAACCTTGCCTGGGCACACAGAAACCTCTAGCTCAGCTAAAGGTGAAATTGGCAAGGGGTGTCAAGGATAACAAGACGACCTTCTGTGCCTACACTGACAGTAAAAGAACCAGCAAGCAAAATGTTGACCCACTGCTGAAGCAGGTAACTAATCTAGTGACAAGATGAGGATGAGGTACTCAATGTCTCCATTGCTTTGGTTTTCACCAACAAGTTCTACCAGGCCTATATGTTTAGAGGTGAGGTTGCAGGAGAGAAACTACCAACATCACAGTTCATTTAAAAACTTTCTCTGTATTACATGACTGTAATGTATACAATTGGCAATACTTGTAGAAAGCAGATAGAAGAAATGCTGTTTTCTAAAAATGGGCATTAAAAAACCCTGAAATACAGCAAAGATTGTCTTTCATCCTTACTTCAGTACAAAGTATGCAGACAAACATGTATCTGTTCATCATTCCATGAAATGGTCACACGTCTTTGACTGCTTCATGATCACTAGAGATGTGCAAACCATTTTTGTACAGATACTGTGCAGACATCCTTCTTCTACTTCTTTTCCTGAGTTCAGATCATACTTGCAATAATTAGATTTTCTGCTTAGTGAGATTTATAGACTGAAGATACTGGTTTGATTCTCTGATTCATCTTGCTTTACTGACCTCCTTGTCTTATCCTTACATCATCCTCAATATCTACAAATATTTTTACTGAAAATTTTAACTGCCTAGAAGCTCAGGTCAATGATCTCATTTTTAATGCGTATTTCCACATATTGCAAAAAACCCCCCCAGAAGTCCATAATATAATCTGCTAGACACCACACCATAGTCCAAGTCAGCATGGTCTGTACCTGTATAATGACATGGATGCCTTACATTTATTACGGTGGCAGCAGCTCGCCTAGGCACACTGAGACTAACTTGGCTCTTCTCACAGAACAACTGTGGTAGCTCAGAGCTCAGCACACACAGCTAAAACAGCTCAACAAATCCTGTCAGAGCCAAGCTCCTAATCATACCTTGCTAATGGGGAACAAATTTACAGTTATCTACACGACGTGTAGTTGCTGCTAGGATAGTTCTGTAGATGTATTAAGTATCTTACTGTTTAGATGGAGGATTTATTTTTCCCATCATTTATCCATGGGCATTAAAAGAAATTCCAGGGCATTAAAATAAATATTAGTGGGTTTACGCAATATAAAAATGGTAAATGGAAGCTATGCAGATGAAACCAGTTTTCTAATGACAAATTTCCTACTGAAAGGAGCCTTATTTCTCCTGACTCTTCTTTTATATTTGTACTTGCAGAAAAAAGATACTGCTAAGGTATGGAACAATGAGCAATATTGCATCATAGCTTTGGCACTGTTAAGCTGGTTAGTATACAAACAGTGACAGCGCTACTGGAAAGCTCAGACATTTTTGGATTACTGAAAGTTGACTTAAGGCCTACTAAATGTTAGAGCAGATTTAAGAGATTGAAATTGCTATTCTTTTTGCTTGGAGTCACTGGAACATTGTATGGTGTGGCAGTGTCCTTCCTAGTCTTACTTCCCATCAGTATGTTCCTGACCTGGAGGCAGAAAAACAGAAGCAGGTGGTATAGAACTAAATAATAGTTTCCTGTCATTGAGGGATCCCTTTGTGTCAAAGAAATCTATCCTAGAATGCAGCTCAGATAAATGACATTTCTTTTTTCTTTGTGCCAAAAGAACAACCTAATGAAAACAGCAAGGAGGAAGCTGCCTGTATTAAGAAACAGAGGAAACTTTATGTCTCAAGTCTTCAGTTAATTAGGTCTCAAAGCTTTTTGTCAGCCTGGGCTTCTGTGGAAGGCGTATTCCCACTATCAGAGAGGGAGAGGAGTTGCAGATTTCATGTTCACATGCCGAATATATTTAAAACCAAACTTGCAGCGAGTAACCTCTGAGTTTTACTGCCATGAGCCTTCAGAACAGAGGATATAACGTGGAAGGATGGTTGTTGTCTTTCACCTCTGACAAAGGACTTTTCTGATTCGTTGACTCCTACAGATCTCGCAGTGGAGACATTTTTACAGTTGTGAGAAAAATATGGGTCATTAGCTCAGTACATGAGGGATATCAGATATCTGCTTCCTTGCAAGTATCTTTGCAGCAGAGAGCAGTTTTGATACAGATTGTTTCCCCTGAAGGGTTTAAAATAGAATTTGACCATATACAGGATAAAAAAGTAACGGGGAGGAAGGGAAGAGAAGGAAAGCGAAGGGAAATCAATATCATCAGTGTCCCCAGCAACTGAACAGCTGATTCTGGCCAGATTTCCAGAAGGAATATGATTATGGATAAAATGTAGTTGTACTGACATGGATTTGCTGTGACTGATCTCATGATAGTCAGATCTCCTGTATTATGAATGAGAATTGCAGTATTACTTTACAGAAGGGGCAGGCCGTCACTACATAAAATATGCTGTTAGCCCCCAAACATGCATGCTTACTGCAGAAACAGAACATTTGCTTTGGTATTTTCCATGGCTACCTGCTCCCAATGATACCTCGTCGTTAAGGAGGAACTTCTTTTGCATTAGACTTCTCTTTACAGTCACATTTCATTTCCTACACAACTTTACTCTGATATAAAAGCTGATAAAACCATGTTGAAGTCTTTACTACCGAATAAATAGGGAAAAAGTAAGGGGTCAGAATGAAAGATTTCCATTGCTTGGTATGAGAAAATACATAAATACTTTTCTTAAAGAGCAAGTTTTTTCTAGGCACAACTTTTACAAATTTTAATATGTATAAATTGATGCTTACACGTCTTCTCAGAACATGGTTCAGTAATATAGTAAATGGTAAATATTAATATTAGGTCTCTTAGTGTGGGGTCAGAAATGCTGCAGAGGTATCCTGCTGCAGAGTAAGACAAGATCGTGTTTCTTTTTCTGCTTTGTTCAACAAATGTTGGTGGGCTAATCTGCTCTTGAAATTTTTTGGCTGGGTCAATATTTGTCTCTCCACACTATTTTAACCTTGTGCTGAATCAAATGTTTTCTGACAAGTCTGGTGGTGCAAAGTATGCATAAAATCAAGAAGTTGAAATAACCTGAAGGGTGGCCTGTATCGTGCATTCTGGCTAATTCTACAGAAATGTGATTGTGTGCCTGTGTCTGATCTAAACCAGGTTAGTCCTGCTCGGTAACGTAACAGTGTGGAGATCTGGTATTGGTGACTGTGGAAGCACAGCATCCTTGCTGCACATTTGGTACATGACTTCTCAGACTCATGTCTGAATTCGCTGGTGGCAAGCAATTGCAACAGAGGTGAATCTGCTTCCCCATGCAAAGTCCACAGCTGAATTAATCCAGAAGTTTCGTAATACAAGTTATGTACAAGGAGTAGAGTACACAAGAACTTTTAGTTGCAAAGCTGTGGAACTTGGTCTAACACGGCACACTAAAAGAAGTTTTGAACATACTGAGAAAGCCAATACCCTGGGTTTCTAAGAACCCAGAAAAAAAGGTTTGAGGTGTTAGGCAGTTTGCCTTACGCTAATTTGCCAGTAGTTTTTTCCTAACACAAGTACTTCAAGGTACAAATAGTACCCCATGAACATTTGTTTTTTGACACATTAAGGCCGTGAATATCTTGCTAAGACATTATAATGAATAGTCATGAGCAGTGCTCTACATCTAGCCTCAGACAGAAAGGCCATGTTAGGCATGTGGAATGAGTAATAAGAATCCTTGAAAGTGGAGACTGCTTTATTTTTCAGTGGAAACAAGTATAAATATGACCCAGATTATGACATATGCAGCTTTACTTATTCAGGCCAGTACTAGAGGAAGAGGAAACACACATCCCCTTCACGCGAAGCCGATGGAGCTCGCACTGCCTCATCAGTTTTGCTTATTTTCTATGTCAATACTTACAGGTCCCACCCTTGCATAGTTTGCATGGTTGCAATTTTTCCACTGATGTCAATGGGAGTAGCATGTGTGTAAGTGTTGCTGTATACACGTTTTGGTGCTATGACTGAACACTCTGCCATAAACAAATTAATATGTTCAGGCTGTGTGTGAGAGGGAGGGTGTCGTGGTTTGGGCCAGACTCGCCAATGGAAACAAATGACAGATGCTCTCCCTCACCTCTCTCTCCAAGGAGAGGAGGGAGAGAGAGAAAGAGACTTAGGAGTTTAGAAAAAACTAAACTACTTTAACGAAAATATTAATAAGTTAATAAAATATTTTTAAAAAGAGAAAATAATAAAATCTATACAATATATACAAAGCCATATCAAGCTCCCAGGATGATGATCACGTCACTGGCAGGTGTGGGGAAGGTCCCAGACTGGACTCAGAGATGGATTGGAGCTGGATTCCCGAGCTGAATTCAGGAATGCATAGATCGATATCAAAGGCAGACAAACAGACAGAG
This sequence comes from Burhinus bistriatus, assembly GCA_013397275.1. Lineage (NCBI taxonomy): Eukaryota > Metazoa > Chordata > Aves > Charadriiformes > Burhinidae > Burhinus > Burhinus bistriatus. Next base: position 333,146 of record VYXH01004382.1, on the reverse strand, counting down.
TCCTCCTTGGATGCCGGCCATTGAAGAAAAAGAGGGCTGACCCTTTGATCCCTCAGCTTTTATACTGAGCATGAGGCAGATGGAGTGGAGTATCCTGTTGGTCAGTTTTGGGTCACCTGTCCTGTCCTCTCCTCCCCACAGGTGTGACCCCTCTACGCTTTTCCACTTCTGACCCTCCAACAGGGCAAATAACAAAGTTGGCTGGCCTTTGATGTCATAGAAATAAGTATAAGCAAAAGCTTCTCTGAATACCATTCTTTGGCATAAATTGCAACTAATCAGGACTTATTACCCAGAGAACGAACAGTTTCTGCACAATATGCTGTTAATTTCAGAAAATTCAGTTAGTTAGAAGAGGCTTAGTGGCAAAGTATAATTACTGAACAGAAAATGTGTTCTGTTTTAACTCAAAACAGGACAGAGGGTTAAAGGCTTCTATATAGTACTGCACCAAGCAGTGTTTTCGTAACAATTAACACCAAGTCTTCACCAAAAGGAAGATTTTCTTTTCAGTACAAAATGAAAAGATAGCAAGGAGGTATTAAGCCACTTGAGTAAAGTGGGAATACTGGAAATCAGAGCTAGTTTTGCTTTACCTCTCATCTTTTTGCCTTTGAAATTTCTTTCCTGTCATCTGATAANGGAGGGGGGAAGCAAAGCCCCAAAGCTTTAATAAAGAGTGTGACAGAACAGACAGACAACTAGTGAAGAGAGGAGACATCTTTGGCAAAGTGACATTGAGAGCTTTCAGAGATGCTTGCTGTGTTCATGCTGGAGAAATCCTTTGTGTGCAATAATCTACAGCCATAGCCTTGAAGGCTTCTTTCTCTCTCTATCACCTTTCCCCTTCCTGCTACTTTAGTTTTCAACATACCTGAAAACCAGCAAAACGAGCTGGAAATCTCTCAGCTGTTTTTCATACTATCAAGCGATTAGATAGACAAATGAAGAAAGGTATGTTTGGGTTTTTTTGTTATTCTTGTTCTGTATTTTCTTCCTTTATGTGGCTTTTAGTATTTGGTTGGTTGGGTTTTGCTTGTTTCAAAGAAAAAGCTGTTTTACACCTTCAGAGTGCAGTTACCACCAGTGAGCATCAACAGTAATGGACTTCATGTATAATTCATGTAATCAAAACTTTGCAACTGTGCGAAATTGTGTACCCCACATCCTGTGCCTCCAAATCGGCTTCCATAAACTGTCAGAAGTTACAGCAGTGTGGCTCACTGAGTGGCCATAAACTGAAGCACTAATGAAGCTCTGTCAACAGCACCATAGAGAGTCATTTAATCAGCCTCTCTTTTTAATTTTGACCGGCTGACAGGTGGCCAAAAGTACTGAAACACTAAAAGGAAAAAAGAAAACCTGATCCAGTTATCGCTAAACAGAATAGGGAACATATAATAAGATTTTAATCAAGGCTTTACTTTTGATGGCCAAAATTAAAGATTACTTTGAAAACACCTAAGCATTTGTAGTATTAAATATTGAAAATACACTATCCAGCTTAATAATGATGGGATTGGATATGAATTACTGAAGTAAATGCCTTCGAGGCATTGTGACCAGGGAGGTGTGTTATCTCAAATTTACATATGCCTTAGAGTTTTTTAATAAGATTTAAAAATAGCGTCAACTTCCCAGCTCCCCAGATTATACTTGTGCTCTTTTCTTTCTTCCTTTCCCCATTTACACTGATATAATCTAATCAATGGCTTCCTGAATTTAGACAGTACTGACTGTGCTGCCTCAAGAGACAAGAGCAGAAAGAGAGATTTGTGAAATCTAAATCCATTCCATTTTATTAAATGCACCAAGTGAAAACTCAGCTGCTGAAGTCAATGAATCCTTATTTTTGCCATTGAGCCCAGTGAGTGTGGGACCTCACCCATGAGCTGAGCTCAAGCACAGCAAAAAACTAGAGAATTATTTTATTCTGTCCACAGCCGGTAATGGGTGGTTTACCTCCATACAATCTGAGCATCCCTTCAGTTTTTAGAACATTCTCTGCAACCTGATGGCAAATATGTATGCTATCCACATACGTCCATAATCTCTATTTCTTGCTTTCTAAATTCCCAATACAGATATAACCCAGGGGTGTGAGAGGTTAATTATGTTTCTGTAAAAGCATACACAATTTTATCATTTTGAGGTGTGTCAGCATTCAGTGTTGATGCTTGGCTACTGGATTTAGGACTTAGACAAAGGATAAATTACCTTCTTTGAATCACTTGTAAAGTTTTCTCCTTCTATCATGTCCTCCCGTATTTGTTCAAACACGTAAAGTCTCCAGCTTTACAGTCTCACAGCTTGCATAGCTCCTTCCATGCCTGCATCATCCATGATATTAAAAGCAGCACCTCTGATTCATTTTCTCAGGAATTATGGTTGCTCTGAAGTAACTTTGCATGGGAAATTTAATATAAACTCAAAATCTGCAAATACTGTGCATTCAGATTACATGGTATTCTGGAGTGTGTTACAATAACTATCCTGAAAAAAAAAAAAAAGGAACTTGGAATCTACTTAGCCAAGTGAACAGTGGCCACAAAAAAGTTTAGTAGTTTAACTTACCTTCTTCAAAAATTCATAGGAACAGTTTCCTCAGTACCTCTGCACATGTTCGTGTACGTTATTGGTGTTCCATGTCTTCAAAAACATTCACATCTTAATAGATGGATAGTTGTATTCCTCTTAGCTTAAGCTTCTGCCTAGAACAAGCGTACAGTCTCTGTGGAGTGGAGATAGTGTTGTGGGACGGGGCCGGACTGGCCACCGAGGTGAATGACAGATGCTCTTCCCCACCTTTTTCTTCAAGGAGAGGAGGGCGAGAGAGAAAGAGACTTAGAAGTTTAGAAAAAGCTAAACTACTTTAATGAAATATTAATAAATTAGTAAAAAGGAAATAATGAAATATATATAAAACTGTATAAAACTCCCAGGATGATGATCACGTCACTGGCAGGCACTATGAAAGTCCCAGACTGGACTCAGTGATGGACAGGAACTGGATTCCACATCTGGATTCAGGAACGCATGCATTGGGATCAAAGGCAGACGAACAGACAGAGTCCTCCTTGAATGCCGGCCATTGAAGAAAAAGAGGGTTGACCCTTTGATCCCTCAGCTTTTATAGTGAACATGATGCAGATGGGATGGAATACCCTGTTGGTCAGTTTTGGGTCACCTGTCCTGTCCTCTCCTCCCCACAGGTGTGACGCCTCTACGCTTTTCCACTTCCGACCCTCCAATGGGGCAAATAACAAAGTTGGCTGCCCTTGGGTGTTATAGCAATAAGTATAAGCAGGAACCTCTCTGCATACCGTTCCTTGGCATCAACTATAAACATGGGTCTTATCACTCTGAGAACGAACAGTTTCTGCACAATATGCTGTTAATTTCAGCAGTTAGAAGAGGCTTAGCGGCAAAGTATAATTACTGAACAGAAAATGGGTTCTGTTTTACCTCAAATGAGGACAGATAGAAAAGCCAAAGTAGTAACAACATAGAGGATAGGAATATGTTCGGGATCAGGAAAGAAATACCATAAAATTTTACTCAGAAGTACATGAAAAAGTCTACAGCTGCTGTTTGATCTTTTCAAAACATGCAAAATCCCATTGCAAATATAAGGCAGAAATGGCAGATACTACCCTTGCAATTCTGCATCTGAATCTCATATCATGGGTGCCAACTTTTAACTACCCTTTCTCGTTCTTTGTGGTCAGGAATGGAGTGAGACTTTGTCCAGTCTCTGATTTCATTTATGCACTGGGTTATTCATTCTTCTAAGGTTGCTGCATCTGATTCAGGGGACCTATAAAACATAAAGTCACCTTTATTTCAAGTATGTTTTATCTCATGAACATTCCTGACAACCTTCTACATACAATGAACAAGGACAAGATCAATCCTGGCAACATTAACGTGTGTAAATCAGCTGAGCAGAAGCACACTGAACCAAAATACCATTTGGAAGGGTATAAACAGAAATAACCCAGGAACAACTCTTTAACTTCTGCGAGTAACGATTGACACAATGAGAAAACATGCAATGTAAAAACAAAGCCCCTCAACATTTATACATAACATTGTTCACCTGTTTCTAAAAAGATCAGTATGCCTCCTATACAGACCCTGCTCTGAAACATAGTGGTCCAGAGCCTTGAAAATTTTAAGCATCTGATAAATTGCTCTTGCACTTTTTAATAGACTGCCTCATTAATTACAAAAAGACAGCAAACAAGGGTTTTGTGTGAGCTAGTATGCAGATAATGTTCATCTTGGTGTATATACTACACAGAGGAATTTTTGTCAGACACTGCCCACTCCTCTCCTTTCTCCCAGCTTATTAGATCCTGACTGTAAATGAAAAAGGTTAGAGAAAATTCTGACAATCATAAGTACAGACAAAACACAACAAACGTACAAAAATTCCATTGCAGAAATAGCTTTGAATTTTCACCCATGTTCTTTGACATTTTTAGTCTTCAGCTTTGTCTTGTCAATTAAAATTACTGGTAGACAAAGGCTGTGTCTACAGCGATAGAACTAGGAGAATTTCCAGGATATATCAGCACCAGAACTAGAAGTACACTGACAACCCTCCACCTTGCCTCTGTGTAAAGAATGTCTAAGAGTGGCAAGGAGCTGCAAAGTATCCTGGGTTTCTTCCCCATACAGTTTTGTCTTGGGCTGTCACTTGATTGTGATGTGATCGGAGACAAGATGAAACATCTTTAAGACATCTAGAACAGGAAAGGAAACGCAACATTCTGTTAAGAAATGTCCTATAAGGAAAGTCTCCATTTCATAATTTGTATCCATAGAACCTTTTTATTTGTAGAAATAATAGAAAATGATTGCCTGAAAGCTATCTAACTGAAGAAAACAAACTTAATGCAAACCATTGAGAACCTATATCTTCTCTACCAAGGAAAGTACAAACCTACTGCCTGTACAGTAACAGAAAAAAACCCCACTCTGTATATTATGGGCTATCCTGTAGACCCTGCGTTCCCAATGTGCTTGCAGGTCTTTGGTAAGTTGGCCAGGCAGATTGAAACACCACAGGAGCTCCATGATATAGTATAAGGCCATAAAGAACTGTGAATTGTGGAGGCTGGATCAGTCCTTTTTAAGTCCACTGGATGTGGAGGGCAGCCTGAGCTAGAGGTCCTCTTCAATCAGATTGATGAGATGTTTTGTTACAAAGCCCTGGCAACTCTAAGACAGAACTGTGCTTGCCAAACAGCACTACTGAGCAAGAGAGTCTTTAGGACTTCTTAGTATTTGTGCGCTGTGTATCTGTCATTTTTCCCACATGAATTTATAAAATTGGTGTCTGAAGAAACAAAAAAAAAACCCCACACTTCCTTTTAGTTATTAATTTTATGATACATGGGTAATTTTGGAATTAATCTTAAATTTTTCAGTATTACCAAGACTCCTTTATTTAGGCAAAGTATTATATAATTACAATGTTTTAAACACAATTTCACTTTCACTGATCATTTCCGTCTTGGCAGTGTAAGAGTTGCACATAATAGGATCTTCTTGGATGGGTCTTCCTGACATCTGAACAATGAGTGTTTCTCTTCATCACCAGTTAGTAGCCTCTCCTGCACTTCTGTATAAACAGAAAGAGACTTGTCGTGTTTGAAAGGCTAAATATCCTTGCCCTTCTTGGTTCTGCAATATAATTAATTTTTGTTTCACATATTGCATTATTAATGTACATTTCCTCTGTAACTTCATTCAGACCCCATTTCTAACCTCAGATAAAATGGACTTATGTGTTTTATATGTCTTTACATTTTGTATTTCAGTTTTCAAACTTCTAACTGCTGGACACAACTATATGGATACTGTAGGGAGAATGTTCTCATTCACTGATTTCTTTGACCATGTAGTAGTCCAGGTGAAAACACTAGATTTTTTTTTTTTTTTGACTGTGGGAGTGAATTTGGGATTCAAATCCAACTGTAATGGTTATGACACATTAAGGCTAAATTTTAGAATGTTTCAAATTATGCTCAGATGCCTAGGACTTCCTATATTGCTAATATTTAATTTCTTGCTCTGTAAATTGCCTTTTGGCCACTCAATATATAAGAAAAGCATTAAATGAAACCAAACTCTGACCCAAAAACTTATGTGGTACTTGCATATGCATACACAGTCAGTGATTTTACATGACACAGATAATGCCTCCGTATCTGAAAGCAGACCTAGCTTCTGTAGTGCTTAGAAATAAGAAAATCTTTTGCGGTTTCCAAGACTGTGCTTTCTCTTGCCTTTTATGTGTGAACTGGTAAAGTATTTTTTTATCACACCATAAGAATTAAGGTTGCAAAAGTCAACAATACATGCCTGAATCCCTACCAGAATGTCTCTTTTATGCTGCTTCATGTTTTATGCAAATTAGGGTTTTGCTTGATTTTCTATTGCTAGAATATATTAAGCCTTAATGGACCTAGACAAGAACTGGATTGCAGAAAATCAGAGCTACTGTCATAATCTTTATGGACAACTAAAGGAAAGAATGGAAAAAAAGTACATGGGGTGAAGGGTGGCAGGATTAGAGGAGGGGAAATTTTGTAAGGTGCTTTATAGCAAATACTCTGAAAATTGTGAATATGGATATACAATGAGATCTCAAACTATGTCCAGTGGGATGAATATTTTCAGCATGAATACAGTGTGAATTCCTACATAAGTGTAACTGAGGCAAATTCTACGAAAATTTTCACTTCCTCCAGGTTAGACTATCATATTCTGTATGTTCACATTTAATGCCCGTTTGCCCAAAAATATAAATTCACAGAGAGATATCTCTTGTAGCAAAACAAAACACTTAAATGTTTAGTTGAAAATGTTAAGGAAGAAGATGAAGCATAAGGACCTTTGAAGATGTACATACCTGTGAAAACTCTCACTGGGGACTTTATTCCTATCTCATTAAAGTCACTGGGAGCTTTGCAATTATCTCTAGTGGGCACAATAGATGAATTCCTCAATTCATAAAAAACACTATGTACATTTATCAAATCGTGTGAATGCCTTTCGTGTATTGAGGGTTTTAAGGTCACTTGATGGTCCTCATTCTATAAATTAGTACATATAATTTCTCCCATTGTCTGTCATTCCTAGGAATGGTCTTTCTGAGAAGAAAAAGCTGTTTGTTGTGTTACACGTTTGTTTTGTTGGTTTTTTTTTTTTTTCATTCACTGAAAGGATTACTTAATAACAATAGGGTGAGAAAGAACAAGAGCTAAATCTGCATGAGAGTGCATAGCTGTATTGCTGCCCTTCTTCATGAGATGCTTTCAGCATTCAAAAGATTTCTAGAAAGTAACTCTCCAGTAGGTAGAAAACAGACCACTTACCTTAACATATATACCACAAAAGAAACAGAGCAACAAAACTTCAATGGAAGCATTGGTGAATATTTGAATATTTCACTCGTTTGTCTTGAAATAAGTGGCTCTTTCCTAATCATGAAACATATCTATTTCTAATGCCCTATACAGTCTTGTTGGTTGAAAAGTTTTGCACTACAATTATAACTCCAGAATAAACAGACAAACATATCAGTTCTTATTTCCTTAAGAAATATCATGAAAAACTGAGGACTTTTTTTCATCTTGTGAATCATGTCCTTCTGTGGCAGCTGGGGATGCCATTCTGAAAATTCTGAAAGATTAATATTCACTGACATAGACAGGTAGAGATGTCTGGATAGACGTTTCTCTGTTTGCTTGTTTAATTGATTTTTAGAATGTTTCCAAAGTGGACTTCCCCACCAGTTCTAATTGTACTGGGCAGTCGTGAGTGTCAACAGATTAAAACAACTTTAGTTGACTCAGAAACAGTTCAGAGTTGAGCTGTACAAAATCAACAAACAAAACAACTGGAACCATGGAAGTTAAATGTATCTGTTACATGCTTGGGCATGTAGTCCTTGCTTGAAAGTCATCTTAACCTCTCGTGCTACTACAGATCAAGAGACATTGCATGAGAACTTGGAAGAAAGTCATCCAAGGAAGATACAAAGTTTGTGAAACATGGTGTTTGTCACCAGATTCTATTTTTCCCTGGTGGCTGATGTAAAAGTGATCCCATGACACTTTTGTCTTTTTAAGAAGCATCTTTTGAAATACAACATCCCTGGAACAACCTGGGGCAGACCTGTTACTGAGAAGAGCTCATGTTAACAGATGCAGATTCCTTTGAATTCCTCCAATGCTTTTTCAGCTGTGCACTACAATGGTAACTCCAACTTTTTTGCTGTGAGAAACTGATTTTGCAATTACATGCTCTGATTTAGAATTTATTTTTTAATCACTGAAATACCTGACAGTCTAAGGGTTGGTTTTTTTTTTTTGTGATTTCTTTAAATGAAAAGGAAATACAAGATCCTGGCTGTGTATCATCACATTTTAATATTACCCTATGCAAGATTATCACTATAGATTACTACTACTATGGTTTCAGTGTCCTCCAATTTCAATTAGAAATGATGTTATTCTGTGTTTACAAATCCAAACAATTTAGAGTGTTGCTGTTTTAAATATTTACAATGTTTCAATCAGAACTGTTCTACGTAAGGCATGTCATTCTAATACTGTGTTTTGGTGCCTCAGGCTGAAAAAAGTAAGCATGTGACAGGATATGAAGGATTTTAATTCCTTCTACATAATCTCCATCTAGTATTCAGAGATATCCTGAGGTATTCTTATTCTGTAAATCATTGCTTTACATTACTCTTATTACAAGGGCCAGCTGTGTTTAGCAAACTCATTTTTCATCTGGTGGATTACTCAAACACAGCAGAGCTTTTATGCCCTCAAATATTCATATTTTTAAAATTACATTCTGTGAAAAAAATAAGTGTTTAACAGTTTATGGAGTAAAATATGGATTATCATCTTAACATGTGCATTTGAAACAAATAGTAGATTGATTCTTTCATGAGGTAACATTTTCATGCTGAAAAGGTATCTTGGACTGAATATATTTATTACCTGTGTCATGCTATAATACAGTAAACATCAATAATTTTGATTACTAGTGGGAAATCATACCATGAGCCTCCTCCATCATTTCTGGATGAGTTTGCTATGTCTTGAGAAATCAGCAAGCCTGTAAATGATATTATAGTGTAGTGGGAACATAGGTAATTTCATAATAACCTGCTTAACTTAGGTAAGAATACATAATAGATACCAATTAGCCATATATCTGAATTTGTTTCTAAGGACTAAGAACAAGGTACTTTGCTACTACAATTCAAATGAAGAAAGGAAAAGGCATATTACAAAGACTTAAGTAGAAAAAGCTATTAGAAGGACTCAGTGATGTTTATGAATAGCTAACAAAGTTCTTTGTGTGGCTTTCACATAAAAAAATTAAGTACAAGTCCTACTGTCACTAATATTGATCTTAATAGTAAACATTGCAAAAGTATGTTAAAAAAAATGGAGCTATAGAAAAATCACAGTAATTCACATTCAACATAATAACAGGTAGTGGTTGTTCTTTTAAGGATGAGTCCAGAGAAATTGTCTAACCTTGATTATATTATTTTATGAATGTAACACATAGAAAATTCCATCTCTCTTATTACCTATTTAAATGCAAATATTATAAATGTTTGTATAATACACCTGTTAATGCACACACACAAACACATAAAGGTATTGATATAATTTCATCACTTTTGTATGTCTTAGTAAAATTCTCTTGAATGTAGAAAACAAAAATGTCTCGTGAATGACATTACCTGTGTATTCAATTTTTGTTTGATGTTAGAAATAACACAATATTTTGCTCACTGTCAGAATGATATAAAAAGAATAACATGATAACAATGCATAAAAATAACTTTTTAAATAATGCCTGACTAGTGACTTTACAATTTTAATTTTGTGGTCATCATGTTTCAAAACTTTGCCATCATTATTTTCACTGAATTATTTTTTGTTGTCTGTTTCTGTGTAGAATAATATGAAGAGTATGTTTGGCTCCTACTGAATTCAGGAAAAAGTCCTGACTCATACATTAACTATATAGCTCCAGTAGAGTGTGATATAAAGGAGAAGAGATGAAAAATTATACTGTGTAAAACATCATCACGAAGGCCGTGAAAGCAGATATAGGAGTTTGAAAGAAGAATCTCTAATTCCTGAAAGGACAGTTTAGTTGTGTAAAATACAGTAAGATGCTGGCAAGTGCTCCTGAGCTTGCAAAACAAGACAGAGGTGCTCTACTAGCATTTTTCTAGTTTTAGAGATAGCTTGGGTATTATTACAGGAGGTAAAACAAAGAAGAAAACAAGGAACAAAAAACAAATTAAAACTTTATCTGCTCCTGCATGGGCTCCTCTCCATGGGCTGCAGCTCCTACCAGGAGCCTGCTCCTGCGTGGGGTCTGTATGGGTTGCAGCTGCTTTCAGGGCATGTCCACCTGCTCTGGCCTGGGGTCCTCCATGGGCTGCAGTGTGAATATCTGCTCCACCATGGTCTTCCACGGGCTGCAGGGAGACAATCTGATTCACCACGGTCTTCTCCATGGGCTGAGTACCTGGGGTACCTCCTCCCCCTCCATCTTCACTGACCTTGGTGTCTTCAGGGATGTTTCACATTTTTCTCACTCCTCTCTCACAGCTACTGCACAGCATTTTTCACACTTTCTTAAATATGTTATCTCAGAGACGCCACCAGCGTCACTGATGGTCTCAGCTTTGAGTCCTTTTTAGAGCTGACTGGAACTGGTTGTGGGGGTCAGGGGGAAGCACCAAACCTCTTCTCACAGGGGTCACCTCTGCAGCCCTCCTGCTACTAAAACCTTGCCACGCCAGTCAGTCATCACAGTGCTACATGTTCTGGCATCTATAGCCTTTTGAGAGATTTAGCTCAAGGTCCTGGTTTTATCCTATGTTCTGCAACTTCAACTAAAAGCCAGTTAGAAGGGTGTGAAATTACTGTTACCACCTATATAGGTAGGTCTAGAGTCACTAGGCAGGTTAGAGATGGTCATGACATCCAGAGAAGAGAGACATTTTTCAATCTTGCAAAGCCTCTCTTCTTTTCTACACAAAACTTGATAAAGGAACAAGATGTCAGGTGCCAAACGAAAAAAAAAAAAAAAAAGGGTTATTGCAGATTCTATACTACAGGCTATGATACTGGTTAATTTCTGTTCCTTTATATATGTTTCTATTTGCATTTTATTTAAGGTGTTTATCTATTGAAAATAAAATATTTTATATTACTTATCTATTTATCTGAAAATATATAAAATAATAAAAATGTGCTGCATATAAGGAACTCACTTCCAGTTGTGGATAGTGGTAGAGAGTCTTACAGGAAATAAATTCTGATCCCACTGATAAGCTATTTGTGAAATATTGCATTGGTAACGGGCTCTGAAAAACTTTTCAACCAATGAACATTATCCAAGTTCCTTACCAGACTTGTATTTCCACATCACAGTAACAGAGAGAGAGACTTCTTTTTTCTGGCAACAGAGTTACAGAACAGTTCCTTGACTAGTGTAGGTAGATTTTTGGTCACAAAATCACCTTAATATCTAAACTATTAAACTACTATTAAACTACTGTTTAATAAAGCATACAAAAATAGACCAAGCACACAACTGCCAAACAGTAGCTCCTAACCCCATGTTTAAGGCTTTCAAGGATATTCTGAGCTAGAAATTCCCTCTAAATGTTTGTTTCATAGCCAATGATAGATTATTTCCATGAATGTGCGTAGCCTCTTTCTGGATATAAGTATTCTTTGTTACCCTGTGGAAATAAGTTCTGCAGTTCCTTTATGCAGTTTGTTCTTTTTGTTTGTTCTGATAGATTTTGTCTAATGCTTTTGAGTTCTTTAGTTAGGAAGGACAGTAAAAAAACATGCCTCATTTTCCATCTCCATGACATTTATGATTTTAAAAAAGATCTTTAAAATGTTCCCCAGTTGTCTTTGCTCCAGGCTGAAAAATCCTTCAAGGTTTAATCTTTTCTTACTTAGAAACCACTGTATATTCCTGATCGTCCTTATCAGCTTTCTGGGATGTTTTATAGTTCTGCTACATTCGATTTGGAATGAGAAAACCAAGATTGCATAGAATGGCTGAGATGTGTGCACACTGTTGATATACGTGGTAGTGCAATCAACACTTTTTTAAAAAAAAGTTATGGACTATGGAGTAGACTGCTTACAGTAGAATACAAAAAAGCTTGCAAAAAGCTTACTGGTCCTTGCTTCTAATGAAAAATCAAGCTGGGAGGCTCGTATTAAAATACGGTTATTTACCTGTCTCTGCTAGCTGCAGCTTGCAAAGCTGGAGTTTGTGTGGTAGAATTGAAACCAATATTAAAACGTGAGATCCAGATTTTTCAATGCTACTATCATACAAGCCTAGAATCTCTGGTTGTAAAGTTCAGCTGATCCAGCAATTATTGTTGAATAATAATGAATGTTTACAGAACCAATCTGTATGTTCTTTTTATAGGCAAGCTCCACATGACACATATTCATCTGGTAGTGGAAATGCAACCCAAATCATTCAGTTCCACCTCATTTTACTCTAGTGTAAACATAGTCAGATTTCTTGTCCGTACATGTGTTCTTATAAACCAACAAAGGGTGATTAGAGCTATTTTGATTTCTGTTTGATCATTATTGCATAAAAATTACAATAGGCTTCCATAGTTGTCATATTTCAGGTTCCTTTTAAATTTCAGCTGCAGTCACAGAGTGCTATGCCCCACTCTTTCCCATTTATTCCTGAAGAATGGAGCACAGAATTGATAGGCAACTTATTACCAAAAGAAGTGACAGTACTCAAAAACATTAAAAAATGCCATCCTGTGTCCTTTACAACTTCACAGTTTAAACTCATTTTCAGGAGGAAGGAACCTGCTGTTATCTTCACATTAAAAGAGGATCTCATTGATTGTTTACCTTGAACACAAAGCCTTTCCAAAGCAATTAGCAAAATATAAGAAGTAGTATCAGAAGAAAATTCAATGGCTCTGTTGGAAATGTCACACATAAGCTGGCTCATTTCTAAACTTTGACTCTGTTTGATTCTCACAAAGTAAAATGTGAGAAAAATGAAGTCATTAAACTTTTAAGAATTTGACTTCACTTAAAATACATGATTTTTAATTAGCAAATTAATTTGTTTTTTTTTTTTTTTAAGAGCAGTATCTACAGGGAGGAGTATCTGGGTAATTAAACAAAAGTATTAGTATGATTTAAATTGTACTTCTTCACTAATTTTTCATGCTAATTAATGTCTTCATGTAGCAAGTCACTTCACCTAGATAATGTGTTGTCTACCATAAATAACTACTCTCTCCCCGCTCTCATATTTAATGCACATCCTGAAGTTGAAAGATGAATTAAAGCAGAGGTTAAAAAAAAAACAAAAAACAAAACTGCAAAATAAAAAAAAAAAAGGAAAAAAATTTAAAGTTCTAAGAATGAAGTTCAACTCTGGATTAAGAAATGCATATACATATAGGTTTCTACAGAACAAGTGAGATCTTGAACTTGACTGAGTTCCTCCGCATAGCTGAGAATTGCTATTTGAGACATTCTCAAGTATTGGAGATGCAGGTGACAGACATGAGCAGGAACTATGGGATTTCTACAGCTTTCTGAGAACTCGATGGCATTTCAAACAGCATTAAACATGTGACAACTTTGGCTTACACCCATAGTCAATGCAGTCAGTGTAATGTAACTGGTCAACTGTGAATCATCAAATCATAGAATATCTCAAGGGGACCCATAAGGAAAGGATCAATACTATTATTTAAACAAGTATCGAAGCTTTTCTATGCTTTAGATGCCCTAGGAACATCTTGGTTTACAGCTCCTGCTGCCAAAATGTGCAGATATTCCCCAGGTCCTGTGCTATGTCTGCCAGCCCGAATGGCAGTAATAGATGCATTAAGCAACTCAAACAGAATTAGCAACCAGTGCTTATGCAACTGAATCCTGCCCCAGGTATCTCTATTGTTGTGAGCTGAATCTTATTGACAGCTCTGTCTAAATCTCTGTAGATCATACCAGGACCTTACACACATGCTTATGTAGACACTTCCATTTAGACACTTAAATTTAGGTGATAATCCTAAACTGAATTCAGGGCCTTCAGTTAGATTAATGCCATTCTGCATTTATTGCCCGAATTGAAAAGAAAAATAAATGTTTAGCTATACTGCTTCCCTGCTTTAATTCAATGTGTTCTTAACCCACTTTTAAGGATCTGAATGGAGTACTTTATATTTTGAAGAAACTGTAATAGTTTCCACACTTCACCGTTTTATACATTCTCGAGTCTTAAAAAGTGGAAAAAATAAACACCTTGGATCAATTTAGGAAACTCTTCACTGTAGTTTGCTATATGAATTCTCCCAGTAAAACACCCTCTGCAGAAATTCTTCACAAAATCTGATCGACGGCTTCTCTGATGTATGTGATCATTATAAGAACAATGATCACAAATTGGGAACAAACACAGTTGCAATTCCTCTCTTCTGCTTCTCTCTAGTAAGGTCTAGCAGGTTTTATTCTTAAGCGCTCATGATCCAGTTCTGACTGACATCTAAGTTATCTGTCACAAAACCAATAATGCTTAAGATCAAGGCACAACTACATAGGACTGCAATGGAGAAAATGATTTTGATATCTAAAATCTGTTCCATTCAGCTGTTCTGCTCAGTTTAGGTGTTATGACTTTTCTCACTTCTGATGGTGTAAGAAGTCAATTTCTGGCAGCCACAGACCACAGAAAAATGTTTCACTCACAGTAGTCATCATGGCTAGATTAGGCATGCGTAAAAGCTATTCAAATATGGCTTTCAGTCAAATGTAAAAAAGAAATGGAGAAACTATCTGCAGTTTCTTATACTAATAAGTTATTCAGTGGTCTTTAAAAAAAAAAAAACAACAAAAACACAAACCACAAACCAATGGACAACCTCCCCCCCACTGTAAAATGACTTACTGAAATGTGTAGAATCATAGAATGGTTAGAGTCAGAAGGGATCTTGAAGATCATCTAGTTCCAGTCCCTCTACCATGGGCAGGGACACCTTCCACTAGACTAATTTGCTCACAGTACAGATGAAGAAAGACTTTAAAATCCAAAATCTTGACTGTTAACCTCCAAGAATGTTGTTGGTTTTTCTAGTAGAGGCTGGGACATTAAGAGTTTAATTATCAGTCATGCTGAAAAAGACTTGGTCCTATGAGGGACACCTAGAGGAATATGAGCCACTCCAGGGCTCACTCCTGGGAGTCTGTTGCTGGTAGGGTGTACTGGGCTACACCAGGATGCTGAGCTGCAAGAGGAATACTGTGTCCAGTGTTGGACTTCCCAGGTCATGGGATGGATGAGGAGAAACTAAAGAAATTTCAGACAAGGGCTATCAAGCCCCTCTTTAGGGCCTCAACCATAGCCAACAAGGAGAGTTTGAGAATACTAGTTTTAATTTGATGAAGAGGAAGCTAAATGCTATCTACCTTCAGCACCTGGAAGGGGAGATATAAAGTGGACAACATCAAACTGTTCTGAACAGGGCTAGCAGCTGTCAGAGGGGGCACAGGCTACATGCTGTAGTAGAGGAGGTTTCAGTTCATGATTGGGAAAAATATTTTCCCTGGGAGGGTACTGCAGCTCTGGAGCTGGTATCCTCTCTTTTCTTGGAGTTTTGCTGGCTTGGACTAGAAAAAGCAAAGGCTAAGGTAGAGCTGTGTTGGTGGTGGTCCTGCTTTAAGTGGGATGCCCGACTAGACAATCTCAAAAGGTTCCTTTCAAACAACATTTCTGTGCTTGTTTGAAAACAGCAGATTTTTTTCCTATTCCATTTCCAGATATTAAAATGTTATGCTTTGATATTTTAGTATTTGTTTTCAAAAATTTTATCTGAATAAACTAAAAATATTGAATAATGATTATTTTATTGATCTAAACTCACAAATGCGGAATCTAATTTTCACAGAACAAATAAACCCATAAAAATATTATTTACATTTGCCAAAATACGTCAGCATTTCTGAATGAAAATATTTTAGTTTGTAAATCTAAACCAACAGGTGGCTTTGTTTTTGCTTGACATGAAAGTGAGTCGCGAATACTTATATAAACAATGAAATCTGCCTTTTTAAAAAAGAACTGGAATGAATGAATGGCACGAGTTCCAGCCATTCCAAACACAGCTATTCTGGAAGGGAAGATTACTCTTCAACGGACAGAAAACTGAATGTTTGATTCAGTCTGGCAACTGGAAGGATTTTGATTCACAAAAAAACCCAACACAAGTGCAAATACTTCATTTTTAAGACAACATAGAAAACCAAATATTTCATCTAGAAAACTGTTATGCAGATATTGCATCTTTCATTAAAAAAAGATAAATTCCTGACTCTCTTTGAGGATTGCATTTGAATTGTACATTGAAAAATCTTCCCACAATTTCAGAATGATCTATTTTTAATGTTAAAAAAATTACTGACCTAACAAAGAAAGCTTTAAAGAAACTAAAGTTAAAATATGTGCCATGTCTCTTTATTAAAATGGACACCTGAGAATGAATCACAGAACTATAGAACAGCCCAGGTTGGAAGTGACTTTGAAAGATCATCTTGTCCAACCTTTCATGGGAAAGGGAGCCTAAATGAGATTAGCACCTTGTTCAATCGCATCTTGAAAATCTCTAACTGAGGACACCCTAGCACATCCCTGGAGAGGTTGTTCCAGTGACTGATTGTTCTTACTGTAAAAAGTTTCTTTCTAATACTGAGATGAAACCTCTCCCAATGCAACTTTTACCAGTTGCCCCTTGTCTTCTCTATGTGGCTCCTTGTGAAGAGAAAGCCTCCATCCTCTTTGTAGCAACCTTTTAAGTAAAGAGTTAAAGAAAAGAGTGGAATATTGGAAATAAGGAAAATATAAACAATCATATTGGAAAATATGACAGTACTGTCATAATTGTACATGCTCTTTTACTTTTTTGTCTCAAGTCTCTGCCATTTCGAGAGTGTCTTCTGAGCACAAAGCAAATTTCTCAGAAATGAGTTATTAACTCATCAATAAAGTATTTCCTAAAATTCACCTGGCAGGAGAAATGTGTCAGAAATCACATACTAATTTGATCAGTAAAGTTTGTGAAGTGAACACGACCCAAACATCCATGGATTCTGATCTGTGACAAACCAATCTGGTTTTGAAAATATTTTTTTTTTAAATGTTTTCTGGTATTGTGCATGAGAAAGACATGTGAATAGAAAGGAGTCAAATATGTCCTTGGATGGAATCTTACGCAAACCAGTCTTGATTCCCAAGAAAGCAGAAAGATATGTGTTTTAAAATATTGGCCATGTACTTTTATGTGCTGCCCAGTTATAGGGTTCTTTTGTTATGTGTGGATGGCAGATTTTGAGTATTGCAATAGATCCCAAAGTCTTCTTTGGCTTTGCTTGTATCTTTTCAAATTTCCTAATCTTTCCATAAGAGGAAGAGGAGCATACTCCTTTGTTAAAGCAAATATAGATACACTTTTCATTAAAAAGAAATGTTCCTTTAGTGGTCGGGAGAGATAAATTTACATATGAATAGGGAGGTTTCCCTTTCTCACTTATTTTAAGTCACAGGATAAAACAGGGTAGGCTCACATACACTGGATGCTCTCCATGCCACATCATCTTTTTGATTCTTCACCTTGTAGATCAGTGCTGTCAGTGAGCAACTGCACTGAGAACATGTGAGACACCAATACCAGAGACAGCCCCTTCACTCCCTGATAAATCTACATTTGACAGAATAAAAAAAAAGCTTGATGATTTTATGTTTGATGGTCTGGCTCATACCCAACCTCAGCATTTACATCGTCTTCACAGCAACAGTGTCTGAGAACCTTATCTTGTTTTATTTTCTCTTTTGAAGGATATGGCAAGAGAATAACAAATAGTTGAATTATCTAAGCTTAGTAAGGTACATCTATTAGCTGTGCCTTGTAACTGAGGCATGTGAAATTCCCAACTGTTGTAATAACAGGCTAAGAAATGTATGAGCTCAAAATACTGTCATGCTAAATTCTCATGTGTATTTTATACATAGCAACAGCTAGATATTTCACATATATAAAATCTGTCTCATAAAATAGAAAATAAAACCTATTTGACCCTTCTGAGCAAGCAATAGTTATTTTCTCTGTGCAGCAATAGCTGTGTTTCTTTATAGACATGGGCAACCAAATCCTCATGATGACTTGTTTTGCATTTTCTGTGGATGAGCGAGGGAGTTTTGTAGCTCCGTTGATACATGATAACTCATTAAACCATGTTAAACTGATTGCTTCTAATCATCTGCTTACATTTTAATAACGTGCAGTTGTTCACCAACAGAATTTTATGTGTATCTTACGTGTATCAGAAAGTAGAATTAAAATTTAATTACCTGAAGAAGAATGTTCAAAGTCAGTCAACTCATTTCCAAATACACACATACACAAATATACACATACATATACAAATACACATATATTTGTGCACACAGTAACAGGAAGATATCAATATACTAAAGTAGGTCCAGTGGAGGGTCAAAAATATGGTTAGGGGGTTGCAGCACTAGACGTGTGATAGCAGGTTGAGAGTCAGGATTGCCCAGCCTGAAAAATTGTGTGCTAAGGAAAGGTCTTATTCCTCCTCAGCTACCTCATATAGCTATGATATAAATGATTTGGAACCAGATGCTCAGAAGTCCAGAGCAGTAGAACAAAAGGCAAAAGTCGTAAGTTGTGACAAGGGAAATACCAATGTAAGGAAAAAAACCCCAACCTTCATCACATACGGGTAGGCAAACACTGGAACAGGTACCAACAAAGACTCTAGAATCTCCACCCTTGGAAGTATTCAAATCTCAATTGGACAAGGGCCTGAAAAACCTCATCTAAGTTGGCTCTACTATGAGCAGCAGCTTGTACCAGAGACCTCCAGAGGTCCCTTCCAACACACATTATTCTATATTCCAATGATTCTGTATATATGTAATTACTAATTTCTGAGCAACTTTCCTTCCTTTTCATGTTTCCTTCTCTTTTACCTTTTCTATATTTTTAGCTTAGATTTTAATTTGGGGAGAGGTGCCTGAACTTCACTATGTTTACTAAGTTTGTAACAGCTAACTAAAAAAAAGGATATTTCACAAAATTGTTCACTTTTTTAATACCCACCCTATCTAAGTTGTCAAAATGAGTAAACATTGATGGTTATCAATTAAATTCGGTCCCAATTAGAGCTGACTGACAGGTTGTGACCTATTTGGATCTATAAAATTTTAGATAACAAAATTAAGGTTGGATGAAGTGATGTTCACCACCTCCCACTTATTGCTGACTTCCAAAAATCAAAGCTTCTCCACTGTGCTAAGCTGATATATGTTTCCACAGCTTGGATGAATATTTGTAACTGGATGATCATATTGCAGCTGGTCTGTTGATTCTCATCCTTGTTTGACTCTGCTTGCTTTTTCATTTTCCACCATAAACGTGAGGCTCAGTTTTTATTAGCCATTGTCTGGCCACTAAGCAAAAGGCCATAATTTAAGTTGTTTAATGACACCATTTCTCTTGCATTTCTGTCATTTGAGATGTCTAAGACTTGCCACTGTGTCACAACTAGAAATAACTAACTTTCAGTTTCTCAAGAAACAAAGCAGTGTGGAAAAGAAGAAAAAAAACCCTAGATATTCCTGTAATTTGTTTGTATTTTGATAAATTATTATAGCACATGACTAAGAGACTACTAGTGGATATGGCATAGATTCAAAGTGCAGGGACTCAGCTAAATGACTTGCAATTAAAAGCATAGCAGCAACTTTTGTTATCATTTAACGTTGTCCTGAAATCTACCAGGCCAAATATTCTAGCAATGTTGTACAATTAAGGGTATCACTTTTTCATTTCTTTTGCAATAACAGCAGAAATTAACTCACAGTCATTAGCAAAATACAAGCCAATGTCTTGTTTACACGAGGGTTATTGTTCAAATCAGTTTCTGAAAAGTAATTATGCGCTTAACACTTGGAAGAAATCCTCATCATTCTGGAAACTGCAGTGATGCGATCCTTTCAGTAAGATCAGGTTTAATAACCCACTGCCGCTTACACGCCACCTCCCTCTTCTTCCCATGCCTGACGTATAATGGCGTTTGGCAGCCCGAGCGGGGGTACTGCGTGGCGACCTGGCTCCGTGTTTAATGGAATAGAGGGCTCTTGCTGCTGCAAAACCCCAGGAGGGAACTCAGCTGGGGATAAGTTGTACCTTTGCATGTAACAGCTCCATGCTGTTCAATCTCACCACTTTTTCAATTAAACAATGATTTTGTTAGGATTTTGCCAGTGGCAATGAGGCAGCTGGCAAATGTCTGTTACCCCTGGGTGCTTCCAAATATTGTATCTTCCAGCCCATGGGATATAGCAAACTGTATGATTTGATATCATGTCTCAAAATACAGGCTCTGGAAGATGCTGGTGCTGAGACTATATCAAAATGTCAGACAATTAGGTTTTTCTGTTATGTGTGCAGAATAAGTCCCTTAAGTACCAAAAGATGTACTGATGAAAAATAGGGCCGGCACCCATGTGGTTGTGTCTAACGAATTACTTACCCTTCCTCTCTGTGTTATTGTGGTAACTCAATCAAACAAAATTCATCAAGCTGGCCAAAATTGAAACACACATGAAGAAGAACGTATGTATTGTTGTGCTGTGGCTTTCTGCACACGTTACTAAGCCCTTTACTGTCATTAATCATTTTAATCTGGTTCTGGCCATTGAATCTGCCTCTTTAAATTTACAGATTTAATCTCCTAAGGAAAATGACTCCTTCAGGAACTTTAAACCTGAAAAACAATACCTATATTGTCTACTACAGTGATCTCAGAAACATTTGTGTAAAAGTCTGATTTCCTCTGTGTTTGAAGCTTACTTGGTTGTTACTAAATCCCTTATAACTTCTTTATTGCTGGATCTGCCTGATATAAGACTTCATATATCCAGAATCTGACTCCGTTGGATAACTACTCAGGCTGTCGTGGCAATAGATGTTTGCCCCCAACCCTGCAATGATTACATGTGACTTTCTCTTGCCAATTCAAAGACAAACAAGACGCAAATCTGTGCACATAATGCCAGGATCATTGTTCTGCAAACGCAAACCTTTGCCTCTGTTATTTGATGAGAGTCACACTAAGACTATTAACCTCTACAGTCAAGTACCTGACCTCTGAACATGTCATGTAAAACCTCATTCTTCAGAGCAAGTGTGTAATACTCCAACATAAGAGGAATATGCTTCTTTGTCACAGAGCCTTTATCTTACCTCCTGACACACATGAATGAAATTACTTTTATAATAAACCTGTTTCTTTATATTATATCATTATTTATGTCAGTGTCAAAAACATTTCAGTTCTGCTACTATGATTGCCCCAATCTTGACCAATGGCTTTCACTGGCACAGGCCATTTACACAATATCCTAAGCATTGTGTCTTTTTGACAGTCAGTAATGTGCTACTATTGAATTCTGAGGGTCCTCTTATTTCTATAATCCAGTGTGCTGTAAACATGAGAGCTTTAATTCCAAAGTAAAGGGATGGAGCGATACTAATGCAACGCATGCATTTTCTGAGGGAGACTCTGCATCTTGGCACTGGTGGTTGGCAGAAGTGGAGAGAAAAGCCTGGGTTTTTCAAAAGGAAGTGTGGGAGAGACAGGTAAAGAACTGGGAAAAGTCACAAGTTCGGTTGTGACATAGGTATCAAAACAACTAAATGCCAGGCTATGTTAGCTATGTTAGCTACCCCACTATACATTTATGCAAAGCTCATTACAGTGAGGCATATCCTGCCTGAAGAGACGATTGCAACTTATTATAGCAAGCTATAACAGGTTGTTGAACACTGCAGCTCAGGCAGGGAAGTGGGAAAAGATGACATGTCTCTTTCCCCCCACACTGAATATGAAAAATGGGAATTGTGACCAGCTGCTGAACAGTGTACTGTAACCACAGCAGACTCCATCTTTGAAATGAAAGTCCACATTCGATTTTTGGAACCTGGTCTAGCTGACAAAGATTAACCTGTAGAAGAGAAAGACTATGATCTGAAAAATTGGATGGAAAATAATTTTCCAGAGACTTCTGTTTCATTTATATGATTTCATATGTTCCCATTATGAACTACTAAAAGACTAATCTGGGGCTAAACACAACAAAGAAAACATAGAAAATGTGATCTTTTTGTACTGGATTGGTTACTTAAAGTTTATTTTCACCAAAACCATTTAGAGAGTGATGTTTGATACTCATATTTCTATGCCTTACAAAGAAATCACAGAAAACTCAGTTACTGAATCTCTACATGGAAAAAACTGGATTGTTTCACATTTGAAGGCAATCAGATAAAATAGTTACCTTTTAAAGTAATAATCTATGACTAGTTGCAGCAGGGAGAATAAAGTTGTTTCAAATCACAAGTTTGTGGCTAGTCCAGTTCCAAAGCACATAAATTTGTTTTAAGCAACCTAATTTTTGACAAGTACAGTGATTCAGTACTAGCGCAGGTCTCTGTGACATGCACAAGCAGCAAAAAAGAATCTGAAAATACTATAAACTGGCAAGTCTTCTCTTGTACAACAGAAGTCAAAGGGATTTATCACAGAGGTGCATAAGAGCAGGAGCAGACACATTTATAAAAGGTTCCCGTAACTTGTATGGAAGTGCTATTTGGAGAGGCTCGTTCAAATAAACACTCCATTCTTCATCTTCTAATGTGGCAACTAGAAATACAGGAAGTAATGAAAGATGCTGGTGGAGTTTCCACAGCTGGAATCACTCCACAGACTCTTTGCAATACAAAGATATAAAACTGTAAATTATTTCATTAACTTACCTAGCAGAACACTCTGATCCATAGTTGATTCATAAACCTCCATTTATCCCTGATGATTCTTTTCTCTCCATAAAAGGGTAAAATAAATGTGGAGAATGTTATAGCCAAAGCACCTTCATTGATTTTTTGGAGATGCTACTAATTTGTATTCAGAGATAACTGGATTGGATATAACATACTAAAGGTTTTTTCTAATGATTGCCAGCCATCAGACAATTTTGATCCCCAAGTCAAAAAGGTTGGCCACCATTACTTTACTATTACGAATTACCTATGCAGTGAGAATACACCTTGGTTCCCTCCACCTTCAGCTCCCCTTTGCCGTGGGAAGCACACAGACACACAGTCAGAAACTCTGCTGATCTGACCGGGACTGCCGATAGGTGACCCAGCTTACTCGCTGTTGCACTGCAGATTGTGTGTCAAATGAAGACTAGATCCCAAGTTCAGTGTCCTGTCTCTTGGGTATTTCTACCTCCTTTTCACTGTGTTAAAAAAGATGAGTAGCAGCAGATATGACTATGGCATTCATTTCCTCAAGCTCTTCTATCCAGTGACATCATCTAAGGTAATCATAAATGAAGGCCAGACAACAATCTCCTGCAAGATGCCAGATCCTGAACAGCTTAATCCTATTGGAAGGGTCAGTTAGAAAGTAGGCAAGACAGTAATAATAAGAAGAATCTCTACTAATGGGAAAGAGATTGAGTAAAAAGTTTGAATTTCTACCTCACTGCAAATTGCAATAAGCATGCAATATGTGAGTATAACTTGAAATAATAGGCATATTCTTAGAGGTCCTTGTGTGATAAGTTTAAAGTACTTGAGTAACACCATAAAGTGCCAATGGAGGAAACACAACAAGAAGAATTATGTGAGTTTAATTAAGAACAGAATTTGATAAAGATCTCCGGAGTGCAAAAGTACTCTTACCAACAACCTTCTTTCCCCTGCAACCCTGAGCAAGTTTCTAGTTTTCACTTCCAACCTTAAAAACATTCAGCTTAGATCAAAGGTAGGAGCTGCATACTGAAATGTACCTCTTTGAGATTTTCACATCTTAGAGTGATTTTCCTATAGCCTTTATCACTTCATGGAATTAAACCATTCCAAACACATAAAAGAGAGAACCTTCTGCACAGTTAGGCTCGGAAGAAGATAGAGTCTGTTGGAGAAATAATAAAAAAGATGGTGGCTACATGGATTTTGTGCTATTTCATTTGTAAATAAGTTTATTTTTATCAGATGTCTCAAACATGTTTTGCAGCTTTGCACATATGATGAAAATAACACCTCTTCCCCCCTAATTGCCCTTAAAAACTCCTCTATACGTATCAAGCAGTTAATTATTCTGAATTCATGTCTAGCATCAGATTTGACACTCTTAAAAAATACAGCACATATACACAATAGCAAGTAATCATGTTTTCTGTTTAAAAGACAAGCTACATGAAACAGAAACACTAACAAAATCAATGCTGGAAGAGATCTGAGAACAAAATTAATATTTAATCAAAGTATGATTACTGAGAAGGATTACCCAGCTCTGGGAAAACAACAGGAAAAGAACATATGCTTCTTGTTGCAGCTCCCTCTTAAAGGGCAGAGAGCCAAACATTTCCATTTAGAAACTGCAGTAAGTGTCACTAGCACTTGGGCACATCTTTAACTGAATGATACATATTGTCTTGTGATACATGGGAACTGGACTCTTTTGCTATATTTATGAAGCTAATGGAAGGATGTCTCCTTCAGAAAGGAAGTTTCTTTTTTGCCTTCTACCCTTTCGTCCCAGTGCATGCCACACAGCTGAGAAATATAACATTTGTTCTTTTTGTGTGTTACCAGGATAACTTCACACAAAGCTTAGTAACAGTAGCACAGAATCGGCCTAGCCCGTGTTATCTCTGCCGGAGAATGAAAACAAAGAGTAAACAATCCCTGTCTTGAATCACTGGTTACTTAGAGTTTCACTTCAGAGAGAGGCCTCTTATTATCTGACCTTGCCAGAAAGGGCCATTGGTAAGTGGATGCTAGAGATCATTCTACTCAGAGCAACAGTAGCTTCAAAGCTCTAACAAGATTTACCATATACTCTATGATGAATGCATTTGAAAAAGGTCAAAAAAACAATGACAGTTTTATTGTTTTTTCTTATTGCTTTTTATTTTATCTTCTCTTTTATCTCCATAAAGCGACCTTTCACAGAAGTCTAAAACATATTAAAAGAAAAAAAGAAAAAAAAAAGGAAAAAAAAGAAGAAAAAAAAGAAAAAAAAAGAAAGTCTGTACTGAATTTAAACCTAAAACTCCGATGGGGTTTAAACTCCTTTTCCCTTGATGATTAAATCTCACTCCCAAAATGCTTAGTATGTTTTTTACCCCTTTTTTCCTTTTCTTTTTCTTTATTTTTAAAAAAACTAAAACATAATTCAATCAGAGAGATAAGATAGAAACTAACAGACATTTAGAGTGGAAAATTGTTTGATTTTCTTGGAATTGAGAAAAGTTATGAAAATGAGAGTTTCACTATATTTATGATCCATTTTTATCCATGCAAATTTGGCATTGAGATTTTCTTGACTGAAGAAAGATGTCCATGCAGATAAATGCAAATGCTAAAGGAATTTTAATGTGTATCGCATGCTCTGAAAATCCTTTTTTCATAATTAAGGCATGTTCCCCTCGTGAGAAGAATCATCATTCAAAGGCAGGTTTAAATGTCCCTAGAGCACAAGAGTTTTTGCTTCTTGCATCAGCTTGCTTTCGTTGTGTCTAGGGAAGAGACTACACCTCCCTTCCAGGCATGGCTGTTTCAATAAGACCGTCAGTGTGATTTATCTCTGGCCTCATAACTCCAGTCATTCTATTGCTGCACAGTGAAATATCACTCCTAGAAACTCTTCCAGCCACACTCTTCAGGTCTGTGGAATTTTAAGAGCGGATGAAGGGTAGTATTATTGGGCCTCCATGCTGCCTGTTTGCCAGATGTGTCTCCTTGTTAAAGTTCCCTTGGTACGCTCCTGGTCAGAGGAAACTTAATCCTTTTAGCTTGGTCAAATTCCAGTTCAGGGAGATCCATTCTGTCTGTATCAACTTCCTTTCCCCACTTTAATAAGAATATCTGAGCATTTTGTTAGTTGTTTTTCTTCTCCTCATGTAAACAGTCACATAGTGTTCTTTCTTATTGTGGTATTTTGTAATTCATCTGAAAATGCACCATGTAATACCAAGTTAAGGGAAAAACGTTGGTGTAAGTTAATTCAAACTCAAGAGTTGAAATTGTCAGTTTGTAAAATATGTAGGGATTGGAAGCACGATGTAAACATGGGGTCATTATCACACTTTTTTCAGAAGAAAAAACAGAGTGGGAAATGCTTCTCCAGTTCCATTCACATGAGCTGTTAATGGAAATACAGAGCACTTTCAAACATATGCAAGATGAAAACTGAATAGTATACTCACATGTATGACCCCATGCTATTGTGCAAAGAGGATGCATAGATAATGCAATTAGGTGCAGTAACAGCAATCTGATGAGTAGTAAATTTTAAGAAAACATAAACAAATCAGAGTGGATATAAAACAGCAAATCATATTCAGAAATTTCTCCTGAAAATTTGTAGTTTTCTTTTTTATATTAAACAAAATCAGTCTTACTTTTCTCTGGAATATTGTCAGAATCCAAACTATTCTGATTCTATTTCACCTTTGCTTTCTGTCTTTTTGTGCAATGTTTTTGGTTCAGTTTGCATGAACTCTGCCTACTCTTCTTCTTCTTGGCAGTGGCAGTAATTAAGGCACACTGAAACAGAAGGGGTGAACACATCAAATAACTAATGAGAAAGTATAGCTAGAAGACAGCCTTGGCCACCCAAGGGTGCAGGAGGAGCAAGAAGTCTGCTACAATTTCCTGTGAAAATATCTGAAACCACTCAGGCAAACCTCTGCTTACTGTTGTCACCAAGGAGTCTTTATCAGTTTTTCTCAATGGCTCATCTGAGCCCAGAAAGTCATGATGAAAAAGACAGCACCACATTTGTTTCCAAACATTTTGCCCAAGCTCCTTTTTTTAATTCAAATTTACATACCAGTATTTTCTTTTTAGTAAACAGTTTTTACTTTCTCAGATGTCTTGGCTGTGAAACCTGGTTGGCTAAAATGAGCTCGGGAAATCTAACACTAGCTGTAGGAAAAACCTCAAAATCTCTAGAGCATTTTCAAGAACCCTCAGCAAACATCATTTATATCACTCTCTTGAAAACAGAAAAGCTTTGCTGTTCGTCTTCCTTTTCCATACTTACTCATAATACAAGTAACAAAGACGAAGACAAATATCTTCCAGTCAGTACATCATGCCGCCAGTCTTATAGATGTAGACTTGACCTGTATTTGTAACTTTGGAATTCAAGTATTAGAGAAGACCATAAAATTATAGTCCTTCATTTAACTGAAGTCCATATGTTTGTCTTAACAACTAAAATATTCTCCCTTGAGCATTTATAATGTGGATGCACCTTTTAAATCAGTGCAACATCTCATGGTCATAATTTTTTATATGAATGCCCAAAATAATGAAAAAAGCTTTCCGGAGTATTGAATTTGTGGGCTAGGAAAAGAAGATGTGGAAAAAAGGAATAAAAAGTAGCAATAAAGCTAAGACAATCTTAGTAACACTGACTTTTTTCTTTTCTTCCATATAATTATCTAGACCTTGAAAAACACATTCTCACAAATAATTAGCAGATATAATTATCAGAATGAGTGTCAGTCTAAGATCTCATCTCATAACTCAAATTCATATGTAGGCTGCACCTGTTTACCACGTAAAAGATGTTTGATTATATTCTTTGCTCTTTCACACTGAATCCTCATCCTATAGGAGTATACAATGAACAAACACAAAAACACAGCTGGCTCTGCAGCTTGTGACTCTGGGATTTCATCCCCTGTCTGCTGGAGGCACATTTACGTACAAAGGTTAAGTCAAATGAAGCAGTCTAATACCAATCTGAGTATAGAAATATTGACAGTGATTCAAGATTTTGGTTACTCATTTTGTTATAAAATTCCTGTTCTGCTTTTCACTTGATTGATTTATTTGATTGACTTTCATTTGATTGGCTTATGCTGCTCCTCTCTAGTGTAGTAATTTAGACAATTAATTTTATATTTCGAATAAACTTTATATAAAGAAACAGCACCTGAATTTCTTATAAGCTTCTTAAATTTCTTAACATCAATCCATGACTTAATATTCAGGGACAGCTGACAACGTTAGCAGACTGACTCCTTTTACTTTATCTCACTGTTAGTAATAAAAGAATGCAGTCTGCCCTACTGAGTATCCTTTAAAATTTGACTCAGTCTTTCACACAGAGTAAAAGGGGCAAATATTTTAATGGAAAAGATTGAACCCTCTTGCACGCTGCAGACTCAGTAGCCTTTGCAGGAAACTAGCAGATAAGGATTTGCTATTTCATTTCGCTGCTTTAATATTAAGGGTCTGATTTTGCAAATCTTATGCATGTTTTCCTTATTATACATGTAGACTTACTGACTTTATTAGGAATAGAGGAGATCAGTAAAGAGCAACCAGGAGCAAGCGCACTTTTATACAGAAAAGTTAACAAGTCCAAATCGAAACATTTCTTTTAAAAGAAAAAAATTGCTATTTTTTAAAATACACAGTTTTTAAACAATATTGCTACTGATTTTATATGAGCTTCTAGCTAAATATTTAATATGTTGGTTTTGAGTTTTTTAAACAAGTAATGTTTAAAATACGGAATCAACAAATGAAGGACCATAGGCTAATTCTTACTTGAATAAGAACTTTTAAATGAAATACCATCTCTTTCCCTAAACATTTAAGTCTTTCCTTTCACTTGAATCTGCTTCCCATCATTTACTGAATGTTTGCGTATATACAAATGAAAATGTAACATATTTTCAGTGATAAACGCAAAGCATTTTCCTAACATAGTCTGATGACACCCACACCAATCTGTACCTTACCTTTCGGAAAGTGAATGGGCTAAGGTATGAAGTAAAAAACGGCCACTGAGGTTCTAATTTACATCAGTAGGTTCCCCGGTAATATGCAATGGGACACCCAGATCAAATAAGCAGTACAGTGGGTCAGCCTGAATGTTCAGCATTATAACAAAGTATTGTTCTGATAACTGATGAAATATCTTACAGAAAATGGACCGTATTAGTTGAGAAGGTAAGCCAGCTTTACACAGAAGTTAAGATGTGCAACACAGCCTTCTTCATAACAGTAGATAAACCAGAAAGACAGTCTAAGAGACTAGTATGATAGTTTAATAGTGTGGAAAATTCATTACACGCAGCGAAGTATGTACGATGGGAAAGTGAAGAGGCATAGAAAACTTTCTGCTCTGATGTTGAAGGCAATGAGGCATAAAGATATTTCTGTCACACAGTAGATTTTTTTACTCTCAGGCAGCAGATTTTTCAATATACAGCATAATATTTTGTATATACACTTTAATTTTTCAGGAGTATCAGTAGTCTGAAGTGGAGATGACTCTCCTGTATCTTGACTGAGCAGGTTAGTTCCTGAGGATAAAGCCTACAGTTCTCTTACGCCTTTGTGTAATACCTTTTAAGTTCAATTTCAAGTAGTCTGGCCTGTGGTACAGGCCATTTATTGAAAAGATAAACTTACACAGTCTTTCAGTCCATTTAAAAGAAAGAGATTTTTTGCTTGTATACTACTCTCTGCTGGTTCACTGTGTTTTGTTAAGGTGACCAATGCGCATGTAGTTTGTACTGAAAGCAAATAAGTTTTCACAAGCTCACAGAAGGACCCGTCAGCCTCCTGGAAGAGATGATTAACATTAAAATTTAGTCATTTGAAGTGAAATCCAGAATTCCTTTAAATAAATGGTAACTTTCATAAATATTAGCTGTCAAGTCTTCAAGCTTCTTAGGACAAACTCCTGGGCCAAGCTTTCACTTCGAGTATGATCTTTCACTGTAGCCCTTTCTATAAATGAGCCTCGGTGCACAAATTCTTCATTCTGAAATACGAAACACAGACACACTCTGGACTAGCAGGGTTTAAAATCCTCCCGTTTCTTACTCTCATTGAAGTAGATCAGTATTTTATTTCTGTCTGGAACAGAGCATCTAGAATCAACGGTGACCGGGCTTCTCTAGCAAGTAAATTGAGGCTTTGGTCTTTTTAACATTTCAAAAATTTGGCTGGAGTTCTCTCAGGATAGGCCCATACAATCCTACTAGCATGAACATTGACTGATAACCCTGGGTCCGCTTTCCAAAATCCTGAGATTTAAACTTTCCTTCCCCGTTCTTTAGACTAGAAGAATGTTATCCATTAGTCTCTCTCTCTCTCTATATATATATATAACCAGCTGGTGTGATAGAGGAGATAGACTTGCTATGATGATTAATTTATATTATATTGTACTTGGGTAATAGATTAATAGAATTTTCCTGGAAATAAATCAGGATATTTCACAACATTCCCAAACTAATCTAATTTAATCTCTGGGCGGCTTGGATTGTATAGCCTTTGCCTCAGTTTAATTTCAGAAAGGCCTTGTAATATTCACAGAAACATGTAAGTGCCAGGTCTGACTTATGATCTGTACTTGCGATATAGACTTGTAAATCCTGTGTCAGTTCCAAAACAGATGGCTCACTCTTTTCACTCTTGCTCCATCCAAGACTCATGAGAACATTCATTTACTTGAATGATGAGCCCTCTATAGTTCTTCTTAAGGCTTAATTCTCCCCGGCTGTAGATTTTTAAGTTTAATGAAGAGATGGATCATAGTCAAGATAGATCCAGTTAGGAACCTGCTAACTTTTTTCATCTAATGCAGTAAGGTGAAAAACCTGTGGTTTAGAGAGGGTAATTTTAGAGGGAGAAAAGAAATATTCTAGGTGGAGAAAAAGATTTGAAATAAACAGGAAAATCGTTCTTGCAATGGTTCAGTTGCTTTCTATATCTCTGATCTACTTTTTCAACATCTTTCAAGTTTAATATTTATTTATGCTTTGCCAATAACTTATTTTTGTATTTATACAAATGAAAGTCTGTTGAATGTCAATAGTTTGGTCAACAACAAACATTTTTTAAAAAATATATCAATTTATCATATAAAATATTTTCAGTAAGAATAATAAAGGTTGTCTAAAATGTTTCTAGATTCACTCTTGAAAAACTAATCAGGTTTATAAATTGAAAATTCAGTTCTTGGACTATTTATATTATGGGTACATCTGAGAAAAATCACATGCAGATTTGCTGCTGATTATTCTTAAGGATTGATAGCTGTTTTATAGAAATTCTATTCTTAAATCCACGTACTCAGTTGCACTGTATCTCCAAGCATAAGTAAATTGCTCTGACTAGCCAGTGGCTGTAGTAAAAAAAGATACATAAATGAGAGCAAAGAAAGCATCTAGTCCTCAGCAAACAGAAAGCAAAATAGGTTATGGAAAGACATATGATAAATTATCTGCATTCTGACTTTCAGACCTTTGAGAATAAAAGGTTTCATTTTCTGAAATGCAGAGCTTTTCAGCTGTATTTACATGAGCTATGTTGACAACAAGTGATCATCTGGGTTATTCACTTCATGTTGTTTAATGTCGTATTCTATCATACAGAAATGTGACAGTCTAATCATATTGGAAAGTGATGTTAGACTGCTTACAAGAGGACTCTTAGAAATTCACTAAGACAGTAGAGCCAGTATAAATATGGAGCAGAAGCTTAGTTAGGCTTGGAGAAAGAACATGAGCTATTTCCACATGGTATTAGTTCTCATTTTAAATGGTTCCATTTTATCCATGTTTGCAGCTTCATTCCTACTCATTGATTACAAGCATTTGAAGTCTTGTAACAAGAGCTTACAAAACGTAGACTTCCAGAAAGTAAGTATGAATAACACTGTTTCCACTGGGACTGGGAATGAGAGCATTATGACCCCTCAGTATTCACAAAAACCTTTGCAACACTGGGACTTCAAATATTGACACCAAATATTCTTGTACAATCTTCCAATCAAAAACCAGAAAAAATTATTGAACCAACAGTAAGCATCTTTACATTTACTTTTATCCATTCCCTCCTTTAGAACTCAAAATGCAAAAGGAATTATCTTGCACACTTTAACTTAGTATTTTTAGGAAACTGTGATCTACTTGCAGATATCATGTTAACCTAAAAATGGGTTACACATGTCAAATGAATTATTCATTGTAAATTACTCACTTACCTCTGCAGTTAGCAAAACCGATGTCCAATTCAAGAGAACATGCTTTTCCAAACGCATCAACAGTTCATAGACACAAGCCCTAGAGTCTATGCTCACCTCTAATCAGGAGTCATTAGTGCTAGGTCAAAAACAGTAAATGAGATTGGCAAAATTATAGGTTTAATAATAAGTATGATATTATTATGAGTGATTTTTATCTTAATTGGTTTTGAAAATTAATTGGGTGGTAACAAAAAATGACAAAAAGCATTTAATTTAAATCAGACAATTAAAAGTCCCAGAAGATTTGTGGCTGATAATATTAACCAATGTTTAAAAGATTAAATTTTAGTTTCTGAATTATTTTGTAATATGCAGCTGAATCATTATCTTCTGCTAATAGCAAGCCTAATGTACACTGTCAGTAGATGATCCTCATTACCAAATTCCCCATTTTAATTTTTTTTTTTTTTGTAAGTTTGGTGCAGTATTTCATTTTGTATCTATCATTATTTAAAAGAAATCTGAGCATACCAAACATATGATTTTAGCATTCAATATTTTGTCTATGACACAAAGAAGTGTTATTTTCACATCAAATCTTATAAACCATTAGAAAAACTTTCTGTTGTTTCCTGACTTTGACATTTTGGGAGAAGATTTTTCAGAATATCAATGAAAGAGTGTTTTCATTTATTTTGAAAGCTATTGTAGTTATAATAGGAGTATGTAGGAGTATTACTCATTTTGGAAGTGTAGCTTGTTGTCAGCTTTATGCATCTTCAGTGATGTATATTACTTAAATGTGATTGTTGTTATTGGTTTTTGGAACTGTGAGACTATAATTATCTGTACGTATTCAGTTGTCATGTTTGTAGTAGTAGATGAGCAACAGCACTGACCATAGAGAGTTTCAAAAAGGTAACACTGAGTAATCTGGAATCAAGTAGTGTTCAAATCTAAGTAAGCAGAGCTTTCTTGGAAGATGGGAAAAATAGTACACACTAATTTTTATCTCATAATTTACTGAATGTCCCCTAGAACAGGTATACTCACTGACTTCCTGCATAGAAAATACTGTCCTGCAGTCATATACATTGGTATCCATAGCAAACCTGAAAGTGTACACATATTGCCTGAGTTAGAATAAAGATGAAGTTTAGTTGTGTGTAAGCAATACAACAAATCAGACTGCTACATTTTTTGCATTATATCAAAAGCTCTCGAGG
Organism: Burhinus bistriatus; assembly: GCA_013397275.1. NCBI lineage: Eukaryota > Metazoa > Chordata > Aves > Charadriiformes > Burhinidae > Burhinus > Burhinus bistriatus. Next base: position 299,683 of record VYXH01004382.1, on the reverse strand, counting down.
TACCTACTTGGACAGCAGTTAAGGAAAGCTTGCTCAGGGGATCCACTTTTAGAGAACTAGAGAATTAATATGAACTGGTGCAGGTATTTCCCTCTCTAAGACTTTCCAGGATTTGATCTAGTGACCATGTGGAGAACCAAGAGGAACTGGGCTAGTATAAAGTATAGCCACGGCTACTTTTTCTCGAAAGTTCTGCAAGAAGAAACAATGCCCAGCTTTTGTGTGTCTGCCACTAACTTATCCACAGGAGAGGACAGAGTGTTCCCTAGCCTCTTCAGATTCTGAAGAAACTTGAATCCATGACTTGCAAATCAAGAAGATTGCTCTAGTTATCATGTTATGGAGATTCTTGAGTAGAGCTCCTATCCATCCCAGTAAAACAAGGCCATGATGTAGCCAAGAAGGCAAGAATCCATGGAGTTCAAAGGCAGCAAAAAAGGAAGCCAAAATGTGGTTGGAAAGCTCTGGTCTGGATACCTCTTCACACCACACAACCTCCAACCTCAGCAATTCTTTATTATGTGCTTCATATTATGCTGTGACAACACAAGCCTTGAAAGTACAGGCGTAAGATGACACCAGGATTATAAACAGAAGTCAAAAAAGGCTCATTATTGGTCACCAAAGGAATGCAACCTGGTGTACAGGGTAGAACTGGTTTTAAAGCATAAGAAAGACTAAAAAGGTAATGTATTCAGCATATATAAATCTTCCTATATGTGGTGAAAACACAAAGGAGTTAACAAGAAATATAAAAGACAGCTACAGACCCTACAAGAATGGTAACAAAGGAAAAACAGACAGAGAAAAATCACTCTGCCTTTTCTCCCCTGGTTAAGGATGCCACCCTTAACTAGTACCATTATTTGTCTCCTGGGTCTACCCTTCTGCCTCACACAGCTCTGCTTTTTTATTTGCTATTTACCACATTTTGCTACTGCAAACTCAGCTTCCACATGTAAAGGATTATTTTTTACTGTATCATTTGGTGATGCAAACTGGAATTTCAAAGAGCGTGTCTGTGTGTTTCAAGTTCTAGCCTTCCCACATCACAGGGTGATCAATAATGCAGCAATGAGTCAAAGCAAATGACACAGCAACAGATAACTGCTGCATAAAGACAGACATTCCTGAGCAATGGAATATGTGTTTTTCCAAATTACTTCTTCAGCCTTCCATAGGTGTTGTGCTGGAGTACCATGAGGCTACCAAGAAAGGTAACTAACCCAGAGAAATAAGTCCAATATCAGTAAACTCATGTTTATATTAATGGATATGCATCATCAAAATATTTAGAAACCAAAAATGAAAAAGCCTGAAACCACTGAACTTGACTACATGGAAGTCTGCACTACTCAGTGAACCTTTCAGTGGACTATCTTACAAAACAATACAGGGAAAAAAAAAAAAACACAAACCACCAAAAAACCCAGCAGGTACGAAGCCATCATTCATTTTCCCTCAGCGAGTGATCTTTCTTCAAGATCTGTTTGCTATGCCTCAAAATTATTTGGCTGTTTGTTTTATTGCTTGGGAAAGTATCTTCAGAACTGAACAAATGGCTTTGATTTTGTCTTCAATTGCAGAGTTTGTTCTAATTTATTTAAAGTTATTAGAAAATCAGGTTGGATATTTCTAACTGCATGGTTTCTGACTGAATTTTAAAATCTGCAAACATATCCCTCAACAAAACAGTCCTTCTTCAAAAAGACACAGTTTGCATAGTTTATTCATATAGAAGGTATAAAAAAAGTCCTTTTTATCCTTACTTCTGAAAGAAGAAAAGGAAATCCAAATCACAAAGAAAGAAAGAAAAAAATATATGTAAAAAATGAAGATTTTCTATTTCAGTAAGGTTTCTAAGTTTTGAGTTTAGAGCAGGTCTGAGAAATATCAGAATGGCTGACCTTTTATGAATTCACAATGAGTGCTTGTTTTCAAGCCTCCACAGCCTTTCAATTAAATCTATGACAAGTTTTTTATGTCTAAAAAAATTTAAAACCCTTCTGAGATTCCCTGAGCAGCCCCAAGATCTCGTCAAAAGATATTGGTGTAGTGCGCAGAAGAGTCTGAAGAATTATGCTTTAAAGTTTTTGGTGGTGGTGTTGTTTTTTTGTTTGTTTGGGAGTTTTGTTTGTTTATTTTTGTGGTGTTTTGCTGTTTTTGGTTTGGTTTGGTTTTCTTTTCTCCCAGACAATGAAGCTTCCCCTTTTCTCTGTCTTTGATTATCAAATAAGGTTTAGGCTTGTATGTTTTGGTTTCGGGCAGTTTCTGAGATGATTCCAGTTCATCCTGTTGCAAAATATTTTTCAAAAAGGTGACTTACCTGTTCTGTATTCTTTCTGAGCAATATCTGAACGTTTGTGGTGCATTCAGAATAACTGAAATTATAGAAAAGGAAAGAAATCTCTAGAATGGCTCTGCTATTGTTTGCATGCCCAGATGGAAATGGAAAAATATGACAATAAACATGTCATCTGTAAATATTTCTGATTCATTTACTATCCTTCTCGCTAGTGCCTGCCATTAAATTCTTTGATCTACTTATTTTATTTTGCCCAAATGGCAGATTGTGTTACTGTTTCGTTTTCGACTTTTGCCACTGGCTTCTTAGCTGGGTGTTCGGAATTGCCTTTAATCAGCACCATGGACAGAGCTCCCCAATTAACTGTTGTGTTTGCCATCCAGCAATCTCATGAGCAGTGGAACCAACGAGCTTGGTTTCCCAACACCACACTATTTCTCTCACTAGAAGGTGAAGTTCCACTTCTCTACCCAGGCAACAGTTCTCAAGTAATATGGAGATGGTAATTTTTTTGACACTTCTCTGCCAAATCTGCCAACAGGCTTAAAACCAGACACACAGAGGCAACAGACCACACAGGCAGTGCAAAGCAATAGCATGGTTGCTGGAGGTTTGTTTCCTTAGAAAACTTTAGAACTTCATTTTTAAGAACAAAAAATACTACCATCATAATTAAAAAAAAAAATAAATCCAGGAGGTGAATGGAAGTTACGAAGTTTCTCAGCTTTTTGGTCAAAGAATTAATTGAGTAGCAGGATCATTAAACAGTTTGTCAAATTCATGTTGATTCCTTCTCCTAAAAAGGCAGAGGAGGAAGTCAAAGCTGAGTCACTCTCTACCCAGGTAAGCTGAGTCTGTGTCTAGTTCTGGGGGCGGGGGGGGAAGGAGGTTCAACGATTCGTGGATCAATATACAATGGAACTTCTTAGTCATGTCTGAATGAGGTAGAACATGAACTTGGATCTCACCGTTTATTCTCAGATCTCTAAATACCTATTATGAGTTACCCTGTGACCATACTTGAAAAAAAACAAAAACAAAACACCAGAACAACCCAAATGTGAAAAGAATGTGGAAAAAATTGAAAAAACCTCACCAATATTTTGTATTCAAAGACAAATATCTTTGTCCACACCATTTTATTGCTAAACCTTCCATTATTATGTGTTTGTGTACAGAGATGCACACAGCTCTGCATATTTAGGTGATTCTAGTATGAAAGTCATGAACACTGCTCAAGTATTCCTGAGGCCACAGGACTGCCAAAGCTTTCAGCTATGTCTTTCTCTGAAAAGTGCATATCAAAGGCTCCAATAGGTTTTATCTAAAGGTTAACTAGATAGTAGAACATTTAGAACAGAGGAAATTGAGAATGAATAAAAAAGACATAATGAAACAACAGTCTTCCACTTCTCCCTGCCTCCTGTGTCTTGTCTGCCAGGCTTGTTCTCATTCCAGTAATTCCAGGCTGCAATAAACCCCACAACATTTCTTCTCTGTCCCTTGGAAAACCTAGCTTTTTTTGTCATCTCTCAGGCCTGGCCTTTCAGATGTCTCTCAGTCTGTAATACCTTCACTGCTTTGTCTCCCTGATTGTTTTCTTTCTACCTCATCCTTTGATTTTCTAGGAAATACCTGTTTCCAGGTAACACCAGTTTGAACTGCCATCCCAATTCCCTCCTTGCCCAAGAATTCACCATCCAGCAGAAGGCAAACAATAACCTTTCCTACAAACCACCCATAACTTTTTGAAGGACCAGAGCACAGGTGAGAAACAAGGAAACCCAAAACCTGTCCATCATATATCTTCTCATTTTTTGCCTTTTCACAAATCAAATTTTGCACACATTGACATGACTGCATAAACCTTGTTGTGCACACATGAACGCATTAAGTTTCGAGTGTCACTCTTCTATTTTTTTCTTTCATTTCTACTCAATTAATTTAAGAAGACATAAAAAAGAACAGACTGCAATTCAAAATGCCTCATATTTCACAGGTATATTTCAAGCTATATGTAAATTAAATGTTATTGTTTTCCAATTGCTGTCAAAAGATGTTAGCTTAATTTGTTCCACAGTAATATAAACATTGACAGCTTCTTTAAGGATGTCCCTGGAAATTGATGAAAACTGTATTCAGTATTTCATCATATGTTAAAGATAAATGACATGCAGAATATCTTTCATTTGATCATCTTTCCTACATTAATAAAATTACATATCTGCTTACACCTTCACCAAGCTACTGTTGAATCCCATTGGGCTCCTTTAAAGGCTGTAATCACAGGTAACAAAGGAAAACCCAGTTCTTATAAAATAAAAAATAAGGCCAAAACAAATACACTTTTCTGTTTTCTTCACCTCTACAATTCTTTATCCCATGAATAAATGCTGCTATTGAACACCAATACTGATTAAATAAAAGTTGAATTAATATTATCAAGGAGTACTTTTGCTAGATGTTGTTCACTATCTCTCTCATAGCAAAGGTTCACAATGTGGTGCTCAGGACTCTGCCCTAGAGACCTAATATGCTACTATCGACCAGCCACACATCTGATCTATGTTTGAATTACTAGTGAAGTTGCTTGTTCCCTATAAATGCAGAGCATGAGAAATGGTAATGATATTTTGCCCATGTATGTATGCAGGTATGTATGTGATATAGGCAAAGTCAGAAAGGAAAGAACTGCAGAGAATTGCCGTGAATAACCGATGTGTTTTTATACATCCTTAAAAGCCTAAATAGTTGAAGTCTATATCAGAGAAGATACTGTAACTTACCAGGCTTTGCCAGAGTTAGGCCAGGTGCACAAGCTGTTCAATCTGTAGTAAATTATCACATTTTATAAGCCTTGCTTAACCCTGAGTCAAACAATACTTTCAAGGTTAACAGCATCAACTCAGAAGTCTTTCTGAGCTGGAGGGGAAGCCATGAGAAAATCCAAGTTAGAAAGCTTACATCTAAACTGGAGAGTTAGGTCTAGCTGCTTTTTCCACCTCTGAGGGAAAGATTCATACCCATCTGACAGCTGCTTCAAATAAATAACTTCCACTGTGGCACTGAAGTTTTCAATGCCTCTTGAAGTGAAGTTGGAGATGACAGCCCTTCTGCTCCCACTCGGCTGTCGGAAGGGTTGGCCATACAGTGATCTGTTGGGGAGATGAGACCAGATGGAAAATAGACCAGGTGGAAAGTACCTTGGACACCAGGTAGGTAATGCAAACTACTTTTATTATATTTACCAACATTTTAATGTAATAAATCCAAAACAAAAAGCACCTCCAATCACTCCTTGACAAATTTTCTTTCTCCAATGATAAAAACTGCCTTCTTCAAATACCTCGGTGGTACAAAATGAAAGCATAAATAAAGTTCCTTTTGTGAATGACCTTGAGAATCCTGGAACAGTTTTCAAAATCAATTACTCAGCTGTGTTATGCTTAAACAAACAAAATGTTACCCTATAGGTTTTGGTTTTCTGAAATCAGTTTGGGGAGAGCAGGTCTCTGGGAATTAGAACTACAAGCATTTAAATAAAAAGCTTTGCAGGCTCAGTACTGAAAGCTAGATCTCAGCTTGTAGGCAATACGTATTTTCAGATTGGTTTCTGTAGTCAGAAAGAATTAAAAAAAAAAAAATTGATTATGGATACCTTAATGTTTAGCTAATGCTAAATAAGGTTTTGGAATTCTTTCAGAAGTGAATATGGAAGATTGACTCTTTCACAGATATTGTCAGGTATTGTTTCCCATTGACTAATTTATCAGACGGAACAGTAATAGTATAACTAAAAAGTTATAAAAGTATTTACTAGAAAGATATTCTTAATACTTATTTAGACATTACTTTTCTTACAAAGTGACTTTATTACCTTTTTGATTACACAGTTGTGGTTTCTATAAGTGCCAGTAAATCAGGTGATACAAACACAGGTACTTATTCAAAAGTTTCTGATGCAATCCAGTTTCTGAAGCCAAGATAGTTTTCTAATATAAAAATTCCTGAGTCTTTTTCCTAGCACAACAAATTAACCAACTAAGTCTTAAAGTCTTAATTTCTAAATTTAACTGCTGCAAAATATCCTGGTAATGATTTTGGCAATTTAATAAAAAAAGACTGTGCACTGGCATCCTTCTGAAAAGCACATAAAAATAAATCCCTGTGAATGCATCCTTTGCTTTAATGGTTAGTTCATGCAAATTGAACTGTCCTAGATGACATGTTTTAATTTCTGCTTCTGCCTCCGGACTAACACAAATGCTAAATGCAGTTTTACTGACAGCATCTCAAGCACTGTATGCAGCACGAGGATTTAGCAGACTTCAGCATTTCTGTGAAGAATGAAAGCATGCACTATTGCAGACATTTTCTTAACCCTGTTTTTTGAGATTTTTGACTTTTTCTTTAACATGAAGTACAATCACAGGAAAGAATAAGAGCATTATTTTTTGTTTCTTGTCCATTTATTTTCAATGAGTAGTGGGTCAGGTCTGTGGAAGAAAAACAAAAATCCTACAATTTCTCAGGATTTTCTCCATCAAACACTGTATGCTTTTTTTCTCTTCAAGCATCTGTTAGTCCTGATGCTTCTCGGATCTCTCAGATACACTGAGTTTTTTAGGTCACAAATTAGTTGACCTCATCTCCTCTCTTCCTCCTAAATTGGTATTATTCATGTACTTACAGCTGAGTATGTCTTTGGTATTTGGTTGATTAGAGTGCTTTTCACCTTGCAGAACTAAGTCCAGAAATGAAGGACCTGGCTGAGAATGGTATTTCCAGGCAAAGCTGTGTCTCTGCAGTCTTTTGGGGACCAGATTCTTTCTCCAGTGATAAAATTTGTACAAAGAAAAATTCTGTATTTCTAAGCATTGTTACTCATACCTTATGATCTCCAATGAGTGAATGATGAATACGTTTTTTTTAGAATGTAAATTAATTTGTATGATGGTGAAATAAACAATATACGTGAATCTCCCTAGCTGGTATAATAGTCCAATAGGGAGCTGTCTGCTTACATACAGATCTACACAACTTTCAAATAAATCATGGATTCAGATGCAAAATAAAGAATATTAAGAGCATCATGTGGATTTGTAACTACCCCTGGGAGAACTAGGATCCATAATCTAATGAATGGATTACACCCATCTATCAAAGATTCATCCCGTAAATGTGCAAAGAGGTTAGACTCCAAAAGAAAACAGAACTGTCTGCAGCAATTTGTGACATATAAGTGCAGAGACAGAGCTGCTAGAGGATTCTCCTGAAGCTTTCTGAGGCTTCCTGGTGATTGTGCTACACACATACCATTGAATGTAGATCATACTCAAGTACATATCATGTTTTATTTTCTCTCCAATAATTAGAATGCCTTAAATTATTTAAGTATGAACTGCTAATGCAGTTCAACTCTTTCATCAGTTTAATGAAGTATTCTGAACAGTATCCGTTAGTGGAAATACCTTCTAAAACCTGAGAGAAAGACCAGAGGACCACTTGCTGAGCAACATACCTTTAAAGCTAGTCTTTGCTGCTCACATTGGTGCTGTTTCAAACTACTAAACTACCTCTAAGCAAGTTCAGTTGGATATCAGGTCTGATTTAGCCAACGGGCCGTGTGTCTGTGCAAAGGCTGACTTGATAGCTTCAAACGCTTTTTGTATTGGAATGGACCTGTACTGCACCGCATCCTACTGCAGTGCCACATTAGCAAGTTGTGTGATATCATTTGTTTTTCATTGCACATTGCCCTGTGTACTATATTCCATCAAAATATCACAGTTTTATTTTTCTTTTCCTGTGATTAAATTCATCGAGCAATGAAAAGCCATCAGTTTTTATAGTGCTTGAGGACTTACTGTTTCTTGGAAAGTCATTTTTGTTTATTTCAGTGAACTGAAACAATTGCTTAGCTTTAGGTACTCTTGTTAATACTATGCTAAGTAAGGGTGAATTTCCCATACTTTTTTAGACAATAGCAAAGTACATTGTCAAAACTTAGCTTTGTGTTCAAACCTAACAAATACTGAACAGGTCTTTTTTGAATAGCAGTTTTTACTATATTTTCAAAGATTTGATTCTTCATTACTTGTAGAGTATATAGAAAAATAACTCTTGTCAAAGATTTTTATCCTAAACAATTCAAGATTTAAATATCAGCTGCTTTTGAGGAACAACTTCTACCAAAAAGTTTTAGTAGAAATTATTTGGCAAATATATTTACTTCATTGATGAAAGACATTTGCAGTTAATAAAAAAAAAAGTTGGTTATAGTGTTTATATTTTTGATCTCAAGCACCTTTATGATTTTCCTTTCTGGTATTTGATGTTCACCTAAAACCTTTGTCTATTAACATGGATATACTAAAAAACAGATGTATTTCAGGAATCTGCATTTCCAGCCTCTGGAAGAAAGAAAGACAGAGGGCCAATGTATAGGTTTATGTACTCCACCTTGAGTAGCAAGTCACACTCTGCACTGTGTCACAACACATTTAATTTACACATCAAAAAGTTTGTCCTAAATCTGCTAATCTTTTTAGCTTCCTTATAGTCAATAAGAGGGATAGGTATCGAGATGTGGATGTGGATGTAAAAAAATAAGTATCTTCAGTAGAATAGGTGCTTCTTGGCGCGGAATGACCTTACACTGAAGTAACTATCTGCTAGACAGGTTAAGTCAGGCAAGAGGAATCATTATAGAAAAGAATCCTTGTCACACAAAAAGGAACTAATTGCACATCGGAAGAGAAACCTGTAAAATACAAGAGGTATTGCAACTAAAATAAGCAAATACATTCTATTGAACTGTGAAGAATGTACAGCTGTTGTTAATTAACATCACTTTAGGTGACATGCTATCTTTTGCTGTAAAGTATGTATCCAGCGCTACTGTGACCAAGTCAAACCTCTGCAGCCTGTTTTGCCCTTGTCCTTTCTCTTGCAGGAATGGTATCAGTATTCATACTGTTAGACATCGCTGAAGCCAGGCACATGACAGAGGCCAGGCTGCTACAGCTGCATGCCCCCATCTGGTGCTGCTCCTTCATGTGTGGGCAGACGAACTCCTCGTCTCATTGTACAACTGCTCCTTGTTACCCTTTTTTCTGGTGTGTTGACAAGAGAGGGAAGTTCATAATAAGTCATATAATGTATATAGATACTTTATAATTTAGTGCAAATTCTCCATCCTCAGTGAATGGGAAACTTCCTGAATATAGACTGAGTATACTGGAAAAAAATTCTGTTTTTTCTTTTTAGATTATGACATTTAGTGCCAGTACAAATTAGGTAACTAAACAAAAACAGATTTTTCTTTAACTTTCCAGAGGTTACAGTCTTCAGGCAACCAAATATGGAATTCAGTTAGCCAAGTATGCATTTTCTAGAGCCATTTTAGATCCCCTGCAGCATCCATAACATCCACACTGGACGTTGGTAGATGTGACTGTCACTAGGCAAGAAAGAAACCCTTCTAGAGGGACACCTGGAGGCGAGGCGGGGATATGTTGAGAATAAACGCTAGAAGCCTACTGGTTAGCAGTTGAATTCTGCCCATAAGAGTCTCTTTTTGCCAGTGCTTTTCTAAAGACCAGAGAATGACCAGAGAAAATGGACATGGAAAACATGTAGAAGCAAGTATGTCTTCCTTTGCACTATGTGTCATCAGCCCGTGATATTCATGGCTGCAGCGAAATGGGAAAGGCAGGTGCTGGAGATGAATTTTTCAGAAGGGCTGGATAGTTTTATAGCCAATGATAACATTTGTAGTTATCCATGTAAAGATGAGGGCAATCAAGTGTTATGCTTCAGGGAATAAGACAATCATTACAGAGGAAAACAGGAATTTGCCCACTTCATTTTCTTTCTCCATGAATGGTATTACTTTGTTAAATTTATCATATGTTTTGTCTTTTTCTGAAGCAACGGTACTGTTCAGTGATCTGTTTCCATACAGTAACTGCCACATGCTTGTGCCTCTTAATTTGAAAAGTATATTTGCAGGTTTAAGGTCATCATTGATGTTTCTTTCATTTTGAGAAGTTTTTAGATACAGTTTTTGAAATAGTATCATGTTAGTATTAGTGCAGAGAGCACTGTGTATTTTTCTTGAAAAACTATGCCAAAAGAACCATTACTTATTCTTAACTTAAAAGAGCAGACTTTTCTCACCGTCATCTCATTTCTACTTTTATGGTGAAAAAAGGCTATAAACGATAAATGTTTAATCAAGTATGCGTCTGTTCAGAGCTAAACTTGTAATTCCACTAACAGAAGGTTGATAATAACTTTGAAGTGCACAACACTTTCTGCCTACATGCAGTAATGACCTGTAGGGGATAAATGTGCCAAAAGGGAAATCCATGTACTGTTTGATTTACAACCTCATTTTTAATGATGGGACAAAACAATAGCAACAGAATGCACTTGTAAATCCTTCTGGTTTTGAGACTCAGCTTTCAGAAGGAGAATATGATCAGTTAATTTAAAGCTGCTTGTGTCGAATAGAGACTAACTGTATAGACTGTGATTTTACAATTGAACGGAGCTTTATTTAACACACTACTTGCATGTTCTGCAGTAAAAGAGTGAAAAAAGCGTCTGCTTCAGAACTGAAATTAAGAGCTTGTTTGGATCAGGCTATTTACCTCTTCCTGTAACCAGTGCAGTAAAGTGAAAGCCAGCTGATGAACATACCTTTCAGAGACTTCAGCCAAGTTTTGTGTCAGCTATGGTTTGGGTCACAGACCCACATACTTTTCTACTATCACAACCACGAATGAATAGCTGGAACCAAAGATTAAAGACTAGGAACATCTTTGGCTAACTGCTGCTGAAACTGGTATCTCCTTGGATTCTTTGTAACTTGGGTTTTTTTTTTTTTTCTGGTTCTGATTAAGATTATGGGTCTCCCTTTGCTTTTCAGGTCAAGTATGTTCTTAAGGTTAATACTTCATCTAGGAGTAAGGCACAATAGATTTTTAGCCAATTTGATGCCTGTGGCCCCTTTTGAAGCCCAAGAAAGTAAAATTATATAAAAACAGCTTGCATACACTTTCGTATTAGCTTGAGAGGAAATGCCTGTTCCACACTAGCTCCATGTGCACCAACTCTAAATCACGTAGAGCAGGGGTCTGCGGGGATCCCACTTGTGGCAGGAAGTAGTGCAGATACATTGACTTAGGAGGCAGGATGATCTACTGTAGGACCTGCGTAATATTGATAATAACCATCAGTCTCTGTTCAGTACCTTTGATCTGGGCAACATCCCCAGTGAATAACATCTGGTCATTGTCCTAGGGATATGCTACGGGTCTTATCCTAATGCTTCACTTGAAGCAACCATAAGTATTCCTTGACATGCTGCAATCATATCTCCACCAGCCCTACTGAGGGAGGGTGGAGAGGGTAAAAGGGTAAAAGTGTGGATGCAGCTCATCAATCAAAGACCCCGGTAGTACTCTTTCTCCAACAACTGATAGTAGCTGTCTGTAAATGTAAACGCAGGTCAGTGACCACATGAAACATGTTTCCTACCTTTTGTACCTCAGATATACCCGTATATCTTCAGAAGTAAGAAACATGATTCCTTTCTGTACTGAGTGTGTGATACAATACACAACTTCACTTATATACATATATATGAACAGTCAACATACGCATTTAAATACATTATACACATGCACACAAATATAGATGACCGATTCTGATTAATGTTTTTAAGCTATTCCTGGGAAAATAATGTCGTAAACAGTATTTTCAAAAAGGAGTTTAAGGTGATCAGCACTGTTTTTAGGTAGAACATTTAGTTAAACCTTTAAGTACTGAGGTAATTTTAAATTTATTGATAATTGAGTTCATGTTTAGTTTATAAAAAAATGCAGATTATATTGCCATTTTTACCCATGATTGGTGAACCATGCTCCATAACCAGTTTTTAACAAAGGGAGTTAGGCCTTCATTAAATCAAAGCCCAAGATATAAACATAAAAAATGAGAAAAATAATCCCTCAGTGCACTATCAGCCCATTAAACTTTGACACATTTCAAAACCATACAAGTACATGTGAAGTCTAGAAAAGCCTATTAAGTGGTATAGTTTGCTGTGAAAACAGCATATTTAATGAAATCTACTTAGGGAAAAAAAATTATACTAGTTTTGCTTAAAGAAAAGAATTGTTTCAGTTTCAAAGAGGAAAAAAACAGTTTCAAACAGGAAATTAGTCACAATGCACAATGGGCCTGGATAATCCCAAAGGAAAAAAGCCCAAACAAACCCACAAACCAAACTAACAAAAAACTGCCAACCACTTCAATTAATATTTGAGAACAATTCTATCTGTTATAAAATAAGCACTTACAAATAGTTCTGCAAAAAATTAAATATTAAAATATCGGATGGCAAGCAGGACAGCCATCTCAGAGCTGCTATATAAACAGTTTCTAGGAGCAGAAAATGGTTATCTGTGGTGTTATAAAATAGAATGATAATTCTATAGAAAAAACACATTTATAGTGTAACACATTTCTACTGCATGTATAAAAATATCATGCATTGTGATACGTAACATAAATCAATCACAGACACTTTCCATTATCTCCAAACTCTATAAGTGCTTTTATGCTTTGAGTTCCAGGCACCAAGAGGTATGTATTAACAATGAATTTTATTGTTCAATCTCCAGCATTCACTAGACCTTTTGGACTGTCATTTAGCATGAAGGAGATCTGTTGTGGAAATTGCACTGTTCATTTCATCTGTTATGGCCACACAGGACCTTAAAACAAATGAACAGAAATTGCCTTTGCCTGCAGGAGCTCACAAACTGTAGGTAAACCAAAGACTAAGTGGACAGAGGATAATCATTTAGAAGCATGCTACTGCTAAGTATACGTGATAATAACAGTGTATGATGTAGAGTTTAAAAATATCCATTTCAAACTCAAATGGATGAATAGCAGTATATCTTTTGGGTGATTTATTATATGGAAATCTGATTGAAAATAAAAGGAGTGGGTTTTCCGAAGTGTAATAGAGAAAAGTCTTGGAAAATTCTGAAAAGCTAAAATATGAGGAGATATCAGTGTACAGAAAAGTCAGAGAGCACCAACCAAAGACATATTGTTGCTAAATTCAATTGAAACATACTTCATTTAAATTTAACCAGACAAATAGAGAACACACTTGACAGTGATGAAAAGATGGAATACTGCCTCCAATAGATCTGCTTAAGCAGTTACAGATAACACCAAGGAAAAAAAAGCAGGTTCTGATCCAAAGTTATCACTGTCAGTGACTGGTAATGTTAACTGAAATACTTCTATCCACCTAGAGAAGCTAAATAAAACTGAATCCTATACTGCTTATGCCCATTTTTGTAAGTGATAACTCATAAGTCTACTTTGTCACCAGCTGTGCACAATTACGTAAGAAATAATGAAAATAAGGAATATTTGAATTCACGCTCACTATCTCAAGGGCCACCAGCTCAAAAGCTTTTTATTAGATCAATAAATACAGCAGCAGCTACAAAACCATTCTTTTGCTCACATCAAGCATAAAGATGGGTGCTTGGATCTAAACCCAGACTTCGCAAACTGATTATCATGCATCATATAGTGTCCTGTAGAAGATCATCACATTATTTCCAGTGACTGGAGAATATAAATAATAAAGCATCTACCTTCCAGACTTTTTGGTAGAAGTATCACAAGCACATTTGTTCACCTGTCTTTGAGAACAAATTCTGAGCCCTAGCAATGAGATTACAGTAGAAGGGAATATCTGCTGTTCTGAAAAGAGAAAATTCAAATCTCAAGCATTTTCCATCTGGGAGATTTCTCATACGCTTTTCAAGCCTGTATAAAAACAGTTTCACCATCAACCCATTCAGGGAGGCAATTTAATTAATAGGTACTTTCATTTTAAGCATTGCAGCATGCAGTTTCTTTGCTTCACATTAGCAAAATGCTGTTTGTTATTTGAAAGGAAAGCCAATCATAGTAATATCCCAGTATTCTCAAAAGCAATGGCTTTTTCTTTCTTTCAAACATTAACGGAGTGAAACCCAAGCAGATATATAAAATTGTTACAGTGCTTTATGTCTTCTTTCTCAACATTCTTTCTCCTTCAGTAAGTGTCCAACACATACTAAGTTTTAAAGTACGATAGCCTAAACAGATTAAATTGGCAAAGTGTGATAAGGCACCCACCTATGAAAGTACAGAGCTTTGTATAACTCTTTTTAGCCTGCTTCTAATCTGGCCTGGTTTGAGTACAGAATCATAGAATCATTCAGGTTGGAAAAGACCTTTAAGATCATCTAGTCCAACCATTGACCCGACTCTACCAGGTCTGCCACTAAATCATGTCTCTAAGCACCACGTCTACACAACTTTTAAACACATCTAGGGATGGTGACTCAACCACCTCCCTGGGCAGCCTGTTCCAATGTTTGATAACTCTTGCGGTGAAAAAATTTTCCCTAGTGTCCAGCCTAAACCTCCCCTGGTGCAACTTGAACCCATTTCCTCTTGTCTTATCGCTAGTTACTTGGGAGAAGAGA
>VYXH01004382.1:268180-284463 GCA_013397275.1 Burhinus bistriatus | reverse complement strand
TGAGTGCACTCAGGATGAACCGTTCCATGGTCTTTCCTGGCACTGAGGTCAGGCTGACAGGCCTGTAGTCACCTGGATCCTCCTTCCGGCCCTTCTTGTAAATGGGTGTCACATTGGCAAGCCTCCAGTCATCTGGGACCTCCCCTGTTGACCAAGACCACTGATAAATGATGGAGAGTGGCTTGGTAAGCTCCTCCTCCAGCTTGCTCAGCACTCTCGGGTGGATCCCATCTGGGCCTATAGACTTGTGACTGTCCAGTTGAGGTAGCAGGTTACTAACTGCTTCCTCCTGGATTATGGGGGGTTTATTCTGCTCTCCATCCCTGTCTCCCAGCTCAGGAGGCTGAATATCCTGAGGATGATTGGTCTTACTATTAAAGACTGAGGCAAAGAAGGCATTAAGTATCTCAGCCTTCTCCTCATCCTTGTTGACAATCTTCCCTTCCACATCCAATAAAGGGCTCTCTTTTTGTTGTTAATGGCTCTCTTTTTGTTGTTAATGTATTTGTAAAAACCTTTTTTATTATCTCCTACAACAGTGGCCAGATTAAGTTCTAGCTGTTCTTTTGCCTTTCTGATGTTTTTTCTGCATGACCTAACTAGATCCCTATACTCTTCTTGCTTTGCCTGCCCCTTCTTCCAAAGGTGGTATATTCTTCTTTTTTCCCTGAGTCCCAGCAAAAGCTCCCTGTTCAGCCAGGCCGGTTGTCTTCCCCGCCAGTGCATCTTATGACACATGGGGACAGCCTGCTCCTGCGCCTGTAAGCCTTCCTTCTTGAAGAATGTCCAGAAGAATGTGTTTCTACATTATAATTTAAATCAGAAAGTGTATATTTATATTTAAATTCCTCTGAAGTCATCATATTGACAGGTCTTGAACGCGAGTGTAGAAAAGTATGAAAAATAATGGTCTTTTTATCCTTTGTTTTTCTTGCTTTTAAATTGTTATAGAGTCTCTCTGTTTTTATGTAGTTAATCACCTGAAATAATTTATAAGGTAAACCCCATTGTACTAGCTAGAGCAAGTACAAGTTGTCAAGCTGGCTACTGAGTAGTTCGTAAGTAAAGGAAAATTATGGTAAATTATTGATCCAGTGCAGAGAGTTTAGAACTTTGTAATCCAGAATTTATTGATGCCCTTCACCTAAGGAAACTTCTGCTTTCCCTTTCACAGCTAAGCAAGTTGGGATAGTCACCACAGTTCAGTTCATGGATCTGAATTTGGGCTCAATCTGCTCCTCTTGACTAGAGTACTTGGTGCTGAATGGAAGGCAAAAGACAAAAGTCATCGATTCAGTTAAGAAAGAAAGAAAGAAAGAAAGAAAGAAAGAAAGAAAGAAAGAAAGAAAGAAAGAAAGAAAAGAGGCTCATTCTGAGGCTCAAAAATTCCGGAGGAGCCTGTTTTCTCAATCCTAGAAGCAGGTACTTTTGTAATCTGCTATCCCCCATCACCAGAGCCACAAGAAGCAAAGGTCTAGGAGTATAAGAAATAATTTACAGACATTCAGACAAATGTCTTTAGCTGCTGCTGTCTAGCACACTGTAGTGGTTATCTGGTGCCCATCTCATATGAGAAATGAGTAGAGATAGGCTGTGACTCTCTCCTGACATATTTTCCGATCTCCAGGACTGCTGAGCTTGTGAAAGTCTTTAAAAGATTCAGTTCCTACATGTCCAAGATTTGGTGATTTTTTTCTAGCCCATTTTACTGGTCATTAACCTCTTATAAAAGGACCCCGGGAGGAGTAGGAATCTCTTTCCAGGGCTTTAATTTTTCCCTCCTATGTAACACTTACATGAAGGAACATTATCATTTAATCTGGCAACGCAGCATGCAAACTGCCAGAAGCTACTCTTTGACTGGTGAAAGATGAACCTCAAAAGCCTGAAAATTCTTTTCACTCAGACAATGTCTAAATGATAGTATTGTTATTTAAATATCTTCAGTCCATACATTTGTGATGGAAATTTTCTTACTTTACATTAGGCATTCTTATAAGCTTTCCAGGTAAAATGGAAAAACAGAAAACGGTTTAGATGCATTTTTAAGCTTCAATTTTCACATCAGTGTGCTTAACCCTTATTTTAACTTCCATGTTTTTTTAAGTCTCAAAATTAAATCCTGCAAATTAAAAATAAAACAAAAACCCAGAAACATGGGTTAGGTAAAAACTGAATATTGGAGAATTTAATCCATTGAAAAGATCTTTTAAAAGCTACTTTCTGCTATTTGCACTAATGGTCTATGTAGCTGAATGATGAAAGCATGTGGCTTGAAGTAAATTATCGATATGGTTGCGCATCAATTTCTTTTAAGATTTCAAATGGATTTATGGCTATGTTATTGAACATGACTATGTCATAAATTGAGATCAGTTGACATTTAATGAACATCCATGTGTGTACATCTAGCTATGCCAACTCTGAGGTAAAACCTGGTAGAACAAAACTCTTTCATTGTTAAATAGATCTTGTATTTGGGTTTATGATAACAGACTAACCTCTAGCTAGCTGATGTAAAACTGCTTGCAACACACGGTCGATTAGAGTCCAGTGATAATTTCAGTAGTTATCATTACTTGGTGGGATTAACTTGCAGAATAGGGGAATGTTAAATCCCTCAATCCTGAAGGTCAGACTTTTATTCTGTCCTTTAATAGTTCCAAACACTTAGTTTGAAGGTGAATGAAGGACAAATGTTCCCTAGATAGTGGACAAATATTCAGTAGTTCACAGGGGACAAAGATCTGAGTGTCTGTTTTGCTTTCCAAGGGATTATATTAACACATGTGATTTAGTTGCTCCTATTCCTTCCTTTGTCTTGCTATTTCTACCTTATGGCAAAAAAAATCATCTTCTTTATATCTGTGATATAACTTGGCACACATATCAGTTTGGATCAACTTTTCCTTCCTCTTGCAAAAAAACCCAATGAAATTGTAGGGGAAAAAAAAACATCTCAGAATCTCAGGCCTCAGATTGGGGGTTAAAATAGTCTGAACGCTGATTAATTATCCAAGTTGCTAGTGGACAACCATGCATAATTTCTGTTCTTGTCACCTAAGAAGTCAGGCTCTAAGTAAACACAAAAATTGTGTGACAGCTCAGAGGTGAGTAAAATTAGGCTAAAGCTTCATATGGGAGAGAACGAGATGACTTCAAGTGTTCTTTGGATTAAATATTTATCATCCAACAGTCTTCCAGAGCCTAAACGCAGTAACGATCCTGCATTGTCTGTGTTGACTTTCCCAGTGAATCCATACACACTGCCTGTCTCAACATGCCCATAGCTGTGAATCACCTTTCCTGACAGCCAGTTGTCCCTGTGCACTTCAAAGGGAACTTGGGTGTCCAGATGTGTTTGTGCATTTCCATCTAAAAGCTGTGTGTCTTAAAATTCATGCTTAAGTATGTGATGCATTGTCTTACTAAGTCCCTGCGTCTTAGAGAAAAGAACCCACAATATCTAAGGTGTCACAAGATTCCAGGAGAGACATGCTTTCTACATTTTGGAATAGGTTCTAGCTAGTAGATCTTTTACTTGAAACATTTTACAGGATTTTCTTTGACATGGGGGCCCCATATTGACCAAGACTTAATAAACAATGCAAAAAAGGACTGAGTGTAAGGACCCCTGGTGTGGGCTATGGGCCATGATCAACAAGTGACAGGAGAATACCTGAAACTGCTGGAAAGGTGTCCTGTAATGTCATTGTGGACTGATGTGATTGGCAGTCTGTGCTGGCATCTGACTATAAGAAACTCTTGCTGTGAAAACTGTGAGGAACACCTCTACATGGACGTCTAACATCCTATAGGAGCAGAAGGACTGAGGTGGCAACCTTATGCTTCAGGGCCAAGCTGCCACCCAGAGCGTGAGACTGATCAGAGAGGTACTACCTCTCCCCTGGTTTCATTGCACCCTCTCACTGGAGTGTGTGCGTAAGTGAATGCAAAACTCTCCCTGTCACAATCTGTCACTCACGTGGTCTGCTTAATAGATTAAACCTGATAGCGTCATATTGTTTAGATCCCTTTTCCCCTCTAACATCTCTTGAGTTACTGCTAATATTCTAGGGGACAGAAAAATTCAGCATCTGAATATGCCAAAGACTGCACAAGCATCTTGTGATTTCACATCCTGGCTTTTTCAAGGTAACAAAATGAGCTTCAAGTTATTGAGCATTTTCCTAAACAGACTTTTCCTTGATACATATGATCAACAGCTACATTTTGCAAATATTTAAATTTTACTTATACTTTACCTGTACATGCTCTACTAGGCATCTTTTCTCAGATGTTACCTTTCTCTCTTTTTTTTTTTCCTCTTTTTTGTCTTCTTCTCAAGAAGAAATGCTTCTTTCTTTGGACTGATGGTGCATTTTGTTTCCTGAGTAAAATTCCAGAAAGAATTTTAAACTGAATTATAAAATTTCCAAGTATCTTCAGAAAGTTTCCCTAGCAATGAAATTGGTCTGAATGCTGCTAGTTACTGCATCCAAAATTTAGGCAGAACCTTTTCCTGGCCACAATTTCTATGATACCCCGAGGTGAAGATCCAGATCTGAGTTTCCTCTCATAGAGCTTTTCTTATAACACTGAAGCTGGATTTTACATGGTGCTATATCTACAGTTAATGACACAGCTCACAAATCAAAGCAGTATTTTTTGCATATTGGCTAGCTGCCCAGAGGACAGATTTTTCATTTCACTTCATGCCCAAGCTGTCACAAAGTGGAGCTTTGTGACTGACCATTTTCTGACGCAGGTTCCTGTTTCTCGTTCTCACTGGAGTCCCTCCTTTCTGTTCACAGGCATAGGGCAGTGTTCTGCCATGCATCTCAACCTGAAACTAATGAAAAGAAAGAAATTGGAAACTATCCTTAGTCACTCCTATTGATGCTTGAGTATCAATGACTGCAGCTCCAGTGCAGAGGGCGCAACATTACTGATATTTTCAGTGATGTTCTTATAACAATGACAGACTGTTGTGGGAAGAAACAACAAGGCTCTAGCAAGTGTCCAAGCCTCAAGGCAATTTGGATGCAAACCAGAACCCAGATCTCAAAATACTAATGGCAGTGATGGATGATTTCTTGATGGTGTGGAGTGGAGGGAAGACATCACTTCTCATCTTTGTTGACCTCTTTGCAACATTTGATGCAGACAGTGATCATGAGAGATTACTGAAGGAAATGGCAAGGCTGCATAATAAATATGGCAAAATGGTCTAACATCTCTCTGGGTGTATATAACTCTAATAAGGTGACAGGAAATGTCATGTTTGTCCCATGACTTCACAACTACCATTTCTCTCTTTGAACTTATTCAACAACTACAGACGGATCATAGAAATGGTGGACTCATGATGAACTTAGTGCAGAACTATACACCTCTCATCACGCTTATCTTCACCAGAGGGAGCAAGATGGGGTCAAATGTTGGCCAAGAGCAGCTAATGGATGAAGACTAGTTGTGACTGAATGAAGAAAAGTGAAGCTGCACAAGGCAGAGACTATGTTTGGTGAGAATCAAAACAAACCAACAATTAAAATAACTTTGGGGAGTTTGCAGCCTCATATCTGAAAATATCTTTTAGTGAATGCAATTCAGTATAGCAAAGTAATAGCAAAGCGATTTCAAGAAGACCAAGTAGCCAGTCTGTGTCTCAGTTTTTCCACAAGATCCTGCTTCACAATGAAGTAGTGAAGAGTGAATCATAAACCTCTTTCCTACCTTTCAAGTTCTTAGTTTCCACTATTGAAAATCCTCATTTACTGTGACTTGGGTATGTTAGAGAGGAGGAGTAAGAAGGAGAAAGGAGAGAACAAGAGAGAAACAGAACTGGATTTTTAAGTTTTTGACAAAGGTGAATGAGCAAAACTTACAAATTTGCTAACATTTGCTCACATGAGCCATTACCTAGCTTAGAGCATTCAGAACTTCTGCCATTATCTAATTGATTATGAGATTGCAATATCAGGTTCTTAGTTTACACAAGAGCCAGAAATTGATATGTTTACCTCTGTATACAAATACATTTAACGTATGAGTTTTACAAATTATTACAAATACTAATGGAACCATGATTCCAACTTCAGCTTCTGCATGTTCTCACAAACATTGTTGCCACCCCAGATTCTCCAGCTTTCCTTCTGTGGTCTCTCCTTATGCACTCTGTTCATTTTTAAGGATCTCTTCACGCCCAGTGTTTTGAAAACTTTCTTGTCTACTCAGTCTGGGTTTCTCTCTCTCAACTTTCTCCCCAGCAGCTATCTGGTGATTTCAGCTACACAATTTTCCTTAGCCAACCTGCTAGAACCTCTTGGTGCATCCACGCGCCTCCGGCTGCCTCCTTAGGCATCCTACTCTCAGTTACTCCTTTTGTTACCTTGGTTCAACTCTTACATCCGCTACTTTGAAGTGAGGATGCTGATTGCCATGTTGCTTTTTCCCCGTCTGGTGCCGAGAACAAAGGAAAAAAAGGATATGTCTGCATGGTTAACTCACTATTGTATTGAGCTCTTGCTACTGCTGTGCTTGCATCCATATGAAAATCATCTCACTGTGTTGGGATTGAAGTTCAGTGCCGGCAGTGAGTGAGTGAGAAGGACCATAGGTCTGGTTCTGCACTCAGCACATAACCCAGTGCCTGGGAACAGGCACTTCAACAGCCTTCAACTGTTTGAAATCACTTGGCAGCTGAGACGGGACATACCTGTGAGCACTTGTACTTCAGAACAAGGCAAAATCAAACACAGTGGAAATTTTCAAAGTTAGAGATTTTGTTCAAGGGCCTTTAAAAAATTTATTTTAATTCTTCTTTGAAATGACCTTCCCTCTTCTTTCTGTTTTCTTCTTTCCTACTTTGCTCATCAGAAGCAACAGAGATGCAGATGCATCTTTTCCAAACAACAGCTGGTAAGCCTTTGATCCAAAACACAGATGCCCCAAACTATGGTCATGAAATTGTTATAAGAATTGTTTTAAGCATAGTAAAAAAAAAAAAAACCAAACCACTACCCTTTTTTCTTTTTTTTTTCCTTTTCCAAAAAAGTGTTTGTGTGTCTGTGTGAAAAGCAAAGTATCAACCTGAAATTGTAAGAGAAAGCTAAGGCATGCAAAAGTGATTAGTGATTGAAAATGATTAGCTATTTGACAACCTTATATATAAGTGGTGCTATCAAAATATTAATAAAATGGCTGAACAGGGGGTGAAAGAAGTAAAAAAAAAATAGTGTAAAGAGGCATATTAATACCTTTCATGGTAGCTTTCATCAGCAGTGAAACAAGGAAAATACCACAACATGTATGCCTTTAATTACCCATACCTAGATCTTATTTTTGCTCAAAATTTATTACTCCATAAGTAAGGTTAAAATGCAGATTTTTATCGCAACTACACAAATTAGTCTAAAACTTTGTGTCACAAGGTGAAATAGTGTTTGAAAATAATCCACAACTTATTTTTGATCTTTTGAACAGAAAGCTTGGCAAGATCAGGCAAATTAAATCAGGTTGC
Organism: Burhinus bistriatus; assembly: GCA_013397275.1. Taxonomy (NCBI): domain Eukaryota; kingdom Metazoa; phylum Chordata; class Aves; order Charadriiformes; family Burhinidae; genus Burhinus; species Burhinus bistriatus. The sequence continues at coordinate 276,941 of VYXH01004382.1, read as the reverse complement.
AGAGAAACAAACTTTTTAGTTATGCTGCATTTCTAGAAAATGTCATTGTCTAGCAATGCAATCAATTAGCAGCATTGGAAGGTCTTTATCCAAATAAACATCAGTAGTCATATTACTTAGTAAACAGGAACACAACTTTTCAGCATAGAATACTCATTCTGAATATTTTATTATATGGATTTCCATTTATTTCAATGGGGTTTTTTTAGATGACTCTAAAGGATAAATGCATCAGTTGACTTTAATTCCTAATCACCAATACAGTTAGCAGAACAAAATGCCCCAAATTAAATGGGAATGTGTAACAGATGTGACAAGACATCTTTGCTAAAAAATGTTACATGATAGCAAGTAAATAATACACAATCAAGTGGTAGCACCAGAACAAAATGGTACAGTATACATATCAGTGCAAGTGGCAGTCTCATATAAGACTCCCATGCCAAACTATCTAAGAAGACTGTGGGAAAGTGAAGCTTGGTGAATTCATTGTAATTGCCAGTTTAAAGAACAGTCTAAATGTTAATTTAAAGAAAAAAGTTGAACATGCATTGATACAACAATTGAAGATAGCATGTTATAATGCTCTACCTACATTTAAAATAATGCTTAAAAGTAGTGAAGAAAGCCAAACCTCTATACAGAGAAGAACAGTGCTCTGCAGTCTTCTGTACAGGAAATAATTGGTCTTCCTTTGACATTAAAATGAGCAAAAAAATCCATGTGAAAAAGAAACTATTGGCAGTCATGACAGTGATTGACCATAGTATGCATATGAATACACACAGGAAAACTGCCCTTCATAATGTGTAAGAGCAATCATATCTTTTTTTTTTCTCTATAAAGAGAAAATAATATGTAGGGTGAAGAAAAACGTCCCAAACAACAGGAAAGGCCAATGTGAAGAAAATAATTCATTTTTAACATGAGAAAATTGAGAAAGTAAAGAATGAATAGAAGATCTTTGCTTTTTTTTTTTTTTTTTTTGTATTTGTTTTTATATTGCACATATTGGATCATTAAAACAAAAATCATTGAAGAGAATAAAGTGAAACCATTACACCCCAAGATATATTATGCCACAGATCTGTAGCTCCCTCAGGCCATACTCCTTCTGAGTCACCCCCTTCCCCACCTCAAAAATATTCATGTAATCAATTCATATCTCACTAAACCAGCTGCAATCTATTGGGGAAGAAGTCCTGCTCTCAGGAGAGCGCTACGGCTGCAGCGCACATTGGACTGTGGGCAGGTCTTACTGTGAGAGCAGCAGACGTGGTTTGCCCTGAAAGTGCTGCTAGTGAAAAGTGGAACCCCCTTTCTACAGAAATAAGGACAGGAGAGGTTGCCTATCACGTCAGTACTCCAACTTCTAGCAGTCAATGTGCCCTGCTGTTATTTGATAACTCTTATAGTCGTGCAGCCTGACAGTTGTCTCGAGAAACTGCCCACTGTGGCAACTGAGTCAAATGTAAACAGCAGCTCCTTCACATTCAAGTGATGAATTCACTCCTTTTCTTCAAGTCTCCTCTTTTAATAAATTTTTCCAGATGAAAATTTCTTCATTATTTTCAGAGACAAATGAGTTGGGGAAATGACATGACAGAATGAACTCCTTAGGGGTAACTTTGGTTCATAAACCAAAAAAATCTCTGTAATATTTCAGCCAGAACATTTTCAGGTACCCGACCACCTCCCCACAGGTATGTGTGACGGTTCCAGGATAATGTTTGCAGAAAGCCTGCAATTTTTCCTTCCATTATTTCAGCGCAGCCAGTGGGATGCCACAGAGCGACAGAAGCAGCCACGCTGTGGTCACTGCTGGTCTCGACCCTGAAACACCTTCAATTCAGTTTTAACTATGAACAGAATGGGAAGTGCTGGGGTCTGGAGCCGTCTCTCCCCCAGCTGAGCCCCATCCCTCAGTCTGACCATTTAAATTTCAAACAATTACCACGCCATGAGAAAGTCTCAACAACACAATTCTCCTGTGAAATGGAGACAGAATCTTGTTTCTTCTCTTCTGTGCTTGAATAAAAACAGAATAATTTTAATCTTAACTAGATTCATTATTCTGATGAATCTTGAAGCAATCTTAAAGTATTTGCAAATGTTAATGAACTTAATATTTATTTTGATATTTAGGATGATAGCTTTGCAACCTAAATGTGCTTTGATCCAGAAGTTGTTCTTTCCTTCTATTATAAATAATTGCATATTACTTTGCATTCATGACAGATTTGAATAAGAATATTTTAGCAAACTAAGATGAAGGTTAAGGCATGTAAATAGTATTCTTCCAGAGCTAAAACACCACACAAATCAGTACAGCTACACAGAGATATACACCCTCCAGCCAGCGAACTGTGAGATAAATTCACTTAAGTTTGGCAAAAGACTGTAAGATCTTGGAAAAAGAAGTGTTATTTTTGCTTAGTTTTATTTACGCTATTTTATTAATAAATCTGCCATCATTGGATGTGACAACAAGCACTGTAAAAGAGCAAAAAACTTCCCTACACTTTTCATGGCTGGGAATTCACTCCAGCCATGCCTATGCTGGAAATTTTACTTAGCTGTGTAGAAGCTCTGAGGCTGTACTGTCTGAAAACTTAGACAAGAAAAAACTCTCCTTCTAGGAAGAAGATCTTGTGACCTTTACCAGGAAGAAAGCAGAAAAGGAAGGGTCAGAGGTGGGTGAGTTACAGTGAGTGGGCTGAGAGTCTCTGGTCAGAGGAAGTGGAGAGCTAGTGGTGGCCGCTGATGTCCTCCCGAGAAGCTGGCTGCAGGGAGGCCAAGCCAGCCTTCCCCAGCCAAAAGCTGTAGGGCTGAATCTGGGTTTCCTGTCTGTGGGCTCCCAGCTCTGCTGGTTGAGGGTAGAAAAGCACTTCCCATTCCATTCAAAATTAAAATCTAATTGAAGGTGTTTCAGGGTCGAGACCAGCAGTGACCACAGCGTGGCTGCTTCTGTCGCTCTGTGGCATCCCATTGGCTGCGCTGAAATAATGGAAGGAAAAATTGCAGGCTTTCTGCAAACATTATCCTGGAACCATCACACATATCTGCATGTGGTTGAGCTACAGCTGTAGTAAGAAGATTAAGTATCATCAACTTGGTAAAGTTTTGAGTGGTTTGGGAGGGTTTCATAAAAATAATACATAAATCAAGCACGGGCATAGAAGTAGGCCACTGTTCTTCGCTATCATACCATACTTTCTGTACAAAGCTGAAAAAAAAGTCTTTCCATAAACCACAAATTTTATGTTTACGAGTTATCAGACAATAGAGAAAATCAATATGTAAAAGTCAAATATCTTCCCTATTTTTTTGAATCATAACATTCATTCAAAACCCACCTGGACGCCATGGGAGTCGGACTAGATGATCTCCAGAGGTCCATTCCAATCCCTGTGATTCTGTGATTCTGTGATTATTTATATATAAACACACTCACATATGGTAGGCTCTAATAATCATTCTCTGTTGGATTTTTTTTTAGGTTGAATTGTATTTTTTCCATTTTTTTATTAATGTGCAATATAAAAATTTCTAATAAACAACTTATTGCAATATAAATCTACTCCAGCTGTATTTATACAGCTTGACAATGACAATTTTGATTGTCTTCTCCTTTTAGAATTGGAAGGAGTGTTTGCAATGACAGCTCTGTTATCTGATCTACCTTTTTGTCTTTTCTTTTCTTTTTATTTTTTACCTGTGCACACCAGAGAGCTACACCAGAAAATATTATGACATTTGCAATAATGGTTTCAAGGGAAACAAATTACTATGGGACAGATATTAAATATATTGTGAATATTGGGAAGAACAGCATGTGTGTGTTACTCAAAGTGAAGTTCTCATTGGGCAATGTATATTAATACTGTACTTGGATTAAATGATACAGATGGTCTTATGTTATTTATCAGTGGAACACTATAAAATTACTTGCTCTTAAGAGTCTGGAAATTGTCTAAGCTGGGGGAAAAAAAAGCAAGTCTGATAAAATCATAAATGTTTTTTCCATCATTGCTGAAACTTTAATTTTCTTGCTTATTGCTTGAGTTGATAAAACAAATAAAAGAAGGAATCTCGGAGAGATTTCTTTAATATGCAAAATGAATTTCAATGTTCTCTCCCGCTGGTATTTTTATGGAAAACCTGACTAGATGCTACACATGGAACAGAAAAATCTGCATTTAGATGGAAATATTATGAAATGCATGATATGGTACAAAGTAAGCCTTTTAATGGAGATAGCAAAGTGTTGCATTATATGGTTGAGTGGAAAGACAGCATGCATATAGGCTTTTATGTCCAGCTGCCCTGATTTGCCCAAGAGAACTCACTTTATCTGAATTTAAACCTAATATAGGGGAAAAAAAGTCCCACAAAAATTCAGCAGAGAAATGATTAGTTCTTTTACCAAGTGAAATATTAAGACCTGTGTGAGTCACCACTGTAAACAATGATGTTTTTGGACTTGTATGGCAATTTTTTCAAAGACTCCTTAAGTATTTTACAATCAAGAATTAATTAAGCCTTTCAGTACTGTCTCTGGTATATAGATAAAGTGGTCTAACCATGATTAAATTTATACCCATAGGTTTTAACAATTATTTCAGAGTCACTGCAGTAGCTGATTCAGTTTGAACATGCCCCTGGAGACATGCTTTGCCGCATTCTTTTTTGTTTGGTTTTGTTAATATAAATGCAGCAAAGAATGTAAAATCATTGGCCAAACTGGTGATTTATCACGATAACTCATTAAAATCATAATAAATAATTAAAAACCCCACAGTACATAATGCAAGAAGTTATTTTTTTTTTGTTGTGGACAGTAGGTAAAACATTTCTCTTACACAAAAATTCGGAATTGTATCCTGAGTATTCACAATTTTTTAATTTAATAAAACTAATGGAAAGTGATTGCTATCAGAGATCACATCATATCTGAGGAATCAGTATTTTTAAGCTCTTAAATTACATCACTATTGTGATGATATGGATCCAAAATAGTAACTCGTGTCAATAGATGGAGATCCTTGATCTAATCATGAATTTTCCCCACAGTTATATCTGCTTTAAGAAAATGTTAAGAGAACAGACAAAAACAGAGCACCATTAAATAAAGCAAATAATTTGAAAGCATAGGACAATATTGAAAACAGGGAAGTTTTCTTTGAAAATTTATTTTAAGCAGCCCATTTTGCATATGTATTTGCACAAATTACTTGGGTGTTCTAAAAAATGGCAGGATCGGGTTCTTATACTGAAAGAATTTTGTATCTCAGGTTGTGACCTCCTTCGTGATGCTAAACCAGCTTCCACAACAGGACTCTTCTCCTGACTGTACTGTGTGATCTGTAGCATGATGATGCTGGTGGTAGTGATGATGATGGAGTACACTCTTACCAGCTTCCTAATGTTTTCTTTAAAACATTTTTCTGCTGAGAGGAGAGAGAAAGGTAAAACAACCTAGCAAGATAGTTATGAAATATAGTTATTTTTTTACTGCCTATTTAAGAGCTTTTAAAGTAAACTTTGTATGTATATTTGAGTCTCTGCTTTCTCTACATATTACATATGGTTTTTTACTACAAATTTTTCAAAATAAAGGAAAAATCCACATTTATGCTTCTTAACCACAAGAACAGCACCCAACCTTTACTAGAAATTCTGAGTTCTAATACAGTGAAAACCTTAGTTAGTAGGACTAGTAATAACAATAAACCACTGTGGAATAATTTATAATTCCGTATTTTTTTGGAGGGAGGTGGTAGTGAAATCTTCTCATGTTTCCAGAAAAGTGGAAAAACTAGCTCTGTTCTGATAAACGCAATGGTATCTGTTTTTTTACCATAGTCCTACTTTTGGTATTATTGATGCTTAACCCATGAATGCCCTTGAATATACATGCCAGATTCCTCGCTCCTGTTACTGTGCTGCTGACTGCAATAATATTGCAAAGGGGATACATTTTCTCCCATAACTTTTATTGAAATGACAAAGAGTGACCTTAGGATATTTCTGTATGTCCTAGTGTTTTTTCTATAACATTTAAAATAATGGGGACACACTAAGTGGCATGGCCTCAGGCATGCCGAGGGGCATCTGACTCTCTGGGGGTTAATGGATGACTGTTTTTAGTTGAGTAATCAAATATAATACTGTACTGCAGAACTCCTATAAAGTCATATACAGGCAGACTAATGGCTATTACTCTAATATGCTTTCAACCTTGAAGACACTTTAAAGACATTGCTTGTCATTTCAACGTTACATTGTTGCAGACTAAGAAATACATTTCACTTTTCTTTTACACGGTTTGATGAAACAGAGAACAGTTGTGACTTTTTTTCTGATTCAAAAAAAGAACTGCTCTAATCAAATCTTTAAATACAGCGGTGCTGTCAAAAAAGGCAGAGCATTAGTAACCAGAAGTAAAACCTCAAAGGTCACACTGACACTAATGTGAAAGCCAATACAAATTAAAACATTTTTAAAAAACACATTTTGTCATATTTATTGTGGAATAAATTAATCTGCATATTTTCAGTTGGATCCTGTTGAAAAAGTTTAGCTAGGTTCCAGGTAGGAATTTCTTGGAGATGAAGCTGGAAGTAGGGAGGTGGAAGAAAAACATCAAAATTTTTAGATCTACTTTGAAATCTCAGTTAAAGAAGAGGACCAGATAAGGAATGTAGATTCTGCATTTAGACTCCCTTTACCACAGGGCTACTGGAACACAAGTCTTTTATCATTTCTAATTGAAATAATTTTATGGTTTTAATTTATTTTCCTCCTTTTTTCATAATTAAATAAAATTAAGGTTTTTTGTAAAATCTTAACTGCTTTCTACTTTTCCAATACCTTCTCCACAGTGAGTCACTGAAGTCCTTGAATCCACCAAGTTATACTTGGCAAGACGTGACAGGCCAGATTTCTCTTTGTTCTTCTAGCCATAAGTTATTAAAGCGCATCAATGCAGTGATAACTAAGTATCTAAATGCATCAGCTCCCGTGAGAATGCATGGAGCACTGCTGGCACAGCTGGGACCCACAGCACGACGCTGTGAGCTCCTATCTCATTCACAGGTAAATCAGGCACCTCTCACATATGACAGCATTATATGACATACAAATGCCTTATGTTTTGCTTGTGGCAGTAAGCCCCTTTATGGTAATGTTATGCTGGATGAGCTGGATTACATCTCTGCTTAACCCATAGACGCTGTCCTGATTTGGTGTACCTCTTTATCCCTGTAAGATGGATGGGCAAGTGCTTTGGGTGTTGTTCCAGCATCATGCCACACTGCGATGCACCACATCAGCTCTTGGAATGGAAAGGGAGTCAAGGAGAGGACGAAAGGTCGGCAGCCCTTCTACCAATAAAGTATGACAATACGACAGCCAATAGGACTCTTCCTGTGCTAAGCATTATACATATATGCATATTTCTTTTGCTAGATCAAGGTTGGAATTACTTTTGTGCACCTATCATCAGTAATATATATGTATATATGTATTTCCAGGACAGCTATATTTCAACTTGTTGGAGGCAGCAGTCAACGAAGTTAGAAAAGAATCATCTGGCTTTTAACAATTCAGTGCCAGAGATATTTTTGGTTCTCATCAAAGAATGAAATGCAACACACAGACACACAGAAATCACACACACGTACACACACACATGTTGACTCTAGAAGGGAAAAATGAGAGATGTGAGCAATGGAACAGATGGGCCAGCTTTAATAATATGGACATTTTAAGCAGAGCAGTCTGCCTCCCTACTTACACCACTGAAGCTTTATTCATGTTGTAGGTTGTATCATTCAGAACATTAATTTCAAACTTCCGCTGCTTCTCCATGTAATCTATCATCATATATATGTGGCTGTAATCTATCACCAACAACAGGAATGATTCAAAGCCCATGTTAGTTAAAGGGATCCAAAAACGGACTTCCAGTGGATTTGGAGTAAGAATTCAAAATGAATAGTGGGTTTGGTTGTGTCGTTTACCATATATGAATTATGATACTTCTCCTTAATGAACAGGAGTTCTTTAGCTTAGAAACTTAAGATTTTCAAAGCTGAAAGACTTTTTTCAGAAATCACACAAGATCTATTTGCTTCCAGAAAAATAAAAGAATTATGATTAAATTCCCATAATCCTAGAGGTCCATTATCTTGAGACCTTCTGGTATCTTTCATTATCTTTCTGATCTAGTATGAAATACCTCTTTTAAATCTTCAGGTTTATTGGTGATGAAGAAAGCTTTTTGGTAAGATGCTCCATTAAACTCAGTCACTAAACCTATTTCATTATATTTCCTATTCCTCTAAATAGAGAAATTCAATAATAATTGAGACTCAGAAACTCAGCATTCTTTGATGGATTAATGATTGATAATTTTTCATGTTAATATTGGCAGTCTAAGACTACAGGAATACATTACTATTATTCATTTTCTCAATCTGTCATAATAAACCTAAGCAAACTTGCTTTCCTTTCTTCTGTTTAATAGGCTGTAAGGTATTGACCAGGACGTACAGCTTGCTCATTTCCATGACTGATGTATTTCTGCTAAATAGCATACATTTGTCCTGCAGTCAGTGTTGCAGTCTTGAACGCTTTGGAAGGAAGCTTGACATTTCGTAAATCCATCATCTGAATTCCTAGATTGAATGAATATGTCAGAAACCACAGGCATGATAAGCGGAAATAAAATGTGCTTACAGAATAAAATGTAACTATT
>VYXH01004382.1:222396-268120 GCA_013397275.1 Burhinus bistriatus | reverse complement strand
TTTTTTTTTTTTTTTGCCAGGAAATGAAACTAAAGTTTTCTTTTAAAGTTTTTATTGTATGTAATGAAATATTACTGATATGCAAAACTATCAAGCCAACTTGCTTATTCTAAGGGAATGCATGGAAAAGTATAGTAGATTTAAACAAGGTCGTGGTCATGTTTTCCTAGCTTTTTTTAATATCTGGGAAAATATTTAGTTACGACTGTAAAGAAGGACTTCTGTGAATTCAGAGAATGACATATATTTCATTAAGTACTTAGAGATGTTTAAAATTTTTTACTATAAACAGAAAAATTACAGTCCATTATCTTCTAAAGTATTTGAAATCACTACTGAAGATAAAGACATTTGGTTGCTCTTGGTAGTGCCTTGGTAGTTCACATAGTTTGATTAGTTTGCTTTTCAAGAGAATTATAATTTAATTCAACTTCTTTTTCCTTGTGAAAATGGTTCTGAGCATAAAAGAAGTTTATCTAACCTCTTCACTAGAATAGGTGAATTCTCCCATGAATTCTTCTAGACCTGAAAAAGATCTCTCTCTGTGTACATCTTCAGTATATAGGATAATGCAATAAAACTTGGCTTTCGCCTTATGAAACAACAAGGCCAAATTCTGTTCGAAATCCTGAGGCATTATATATGTGTATGTGTATGTGCAAGTCTATGTCTTAAGTTCTACTAAAACACTAATAATTTTAAAACTCTTGTGAGGGAAGGGGTTGTCCTCAATTTAAATATACATATCACTTGTTTAAATGGGAAAATAACATATTTGGATGAGCAAAAATTTTAAATCTCTGTGCTAACTGATCTTTAACTTTCACTATTGACTCAAATTAATGAAAAAAGCTTAATGTTGAAAAATAGTTTTGAAAAGAGAGTATATGTAGAAGCAATGATGGTGTACTTTTTTTCTCCTCATTTTCCTATTTTTCAGTAATTCCTTGTTCAATATTGAACAAGTCATTTTAAATTATCAAAATTTATTGAATTAAAATAAAGTAAGTAAAACAATACTGAGTATATTCTACAGCTGCAGAATTCATATTTGCATTTTATCTCTGGGTATTTTTATATGTGGTATTTCTTCACTTTCTTTCACTAGCCTATGATGACAGTAACGATGATGCAGTAGCATCCTGTTTATTTCAATGAGATTTGGTGTTCTTTTGTTCCTTGAAATATTGCATGTTATTAGCATCCTATAATCTGTTTACAAGGTGTAGAAAAGATTTCACAGAAAGTGCCCAAGCCTAATAACACTAATGAAGCTTCATATGGTCGAGATATGAGTATTACAAGAGCCAAAGAACTAAAATGATTTTTCAGTGTAGAGCAGATCAGTATATGAGGATACTATTACATATACCAGAATACAATGTGTAATCATAGATCTATCATGTGCTATCAATATAGTACATGGTCTAAAATTTTTTTTGTAAGTCATCTGAAGTTTTGGAAATTCTTAAACTAAAGATTTCTACTTAGAGATTAAAGTTCCTTTTTTTGGTAGTGAAACGGTGCATTATTCATTAAAAAAGAAAATGCAAGATAATTTAAAATATTTTTTAAATATGAAATGCAGCTCTGTGTGTTGGAAGAGTGAAGCTCAACAGTACCATATTAGTTAAGCACTGTAAAGAATTGCTTGCTGTATTCATATCTTTCATCTTCTTTCACACAAAATTTCTCTTAGTAATACTGTGAAAAATGCATATGTATTTCAGTCATATTTAATTAGTCATCCTGCATTATTTGCAGGTAATTTAAATGCATATTCTTCATCTCTGGCCCTCCCAAAAGAAAGAAAATATACACAATTTTTAACTTTAGATGAACGAATATCTTAGAAGAGTTTGAGTTTCACTCTTTTAGCAAGATAAAGATAAAACCAATAAAATTTGGCACGTAATTGAGTACCTTACTAATTCACTGCCTCAACTGTTAAAAAAAGGACCTTCAATGTGAACTTGAAAACTGCACATACATCAGTTCCCTGTGCAAGCTTTGTTTTGCAGCACAAATCTAATTTAAACCCAATTTGTATCCAGATGTAATCAAAGAGAAATCTAATTTCTCCCACCTCATTTCTATTGGAATCTTTCTCAATCCACTCCGTGGACTGAAAATTAAGATTCAGAGTTGTGCTTGTTTGTTTGCTTTTAAGTTTGCTTGTCTATTTATTTTCAAAGAAGTTTCTTTATAAAAGTGTACTATGCCTACTTCAGATCTACCTACTTTGGTCTGTCCTGTTCTGGACTTCAACCAGTAAATAAATATCAAACAAAACTTAAAAAAAAAAAAAAAAAAAAAAAAAAANNTACACCCATAAAAAAATAAAAAAAAAAAAATAAAAAAAAAAAAAAAAAAAAAAAAGAAGTGGTGGGGTTTTTTTTCCATCTGATCTTCCCATCACCATTCTATCCTAGACATGGATTCTCCTCACCCAAGATAATTTTTATCCTATCAACAGAATAACCCATATGACTACATGTACATCATAGATACATCAACGTGTGCCAACACTTTCCAGTTTATTCTACCCAAGTCTTGAATCAAGCCTGTGATATGTTTTTGAATCAAGGGCGGGAGATAAAAAAACAAAGTAAAATATACTAGCAACAGTTTGCCACAACATTGCTAACAATACTGAACTCCATATAGTGCCACATGCTTATGCATCCACTTTCACAGCACTTAAACCAGCGTGTCAGGCTGACCCTCGTAAATGAATACACAGCTTTGCTCTCTCAGTCCCACTCCCTGTCTGCTTCCTGACTTAAGTCTCCGTCATCTAGAATACATAGTGTTAATTTTATAAAGTTTGGTTTAACTTTGGGCTAATCCACTAGCAAGAGAGTGTTTTCTAATAGTAAAGAAAAGCAACGAAACAAAAAAAGTCAGTTCCAAGACTTTACCTTTGTATAGAAGCTGGATAAGGATGTTTGAGACTATGGAAAAACCTTTGCATGAAGGAAGATGGAACAGATCGGAATTCTTCAGCCTAGGAAAGATGGAAGACAATACCATATAGGGTCATAAAGTGAGAAAATCTGTTGAGGAAGTGAACAAGAAGTAGGGCAATATTGAATGTATTTATGTGTCAGGCAGCAGGTTCAAATCCCTGCCAAAATATGGACACATCTTCACACATTTAGTTAAATTGTGAAACCCTTCACTATAGGAAACCATAGATTCTTAAATTTTACCTACCTTCAGAAAGGAGTTGGCGTAAAGGTATTTTCTTTACATCACAAAGCCACTGAAATATAATTCGCTACACACTTCCTGGGACTTAAACTCTTCTTTGAGCATTTGTTACAGGTCATAGCTAGGGACTAGACCATTGGGCCTTTGGTCAAATCTACAGCTGTCTTAACTTGGAAAACTACTCTAGTACCCTTCTAATTTCACTCTAAAGCTTTTCCATTACAGGAAATTCAATTCCAAATATTACTAGGCAGGAAAAACTTTAATAATTTAATTACTCATCTGAAAATATAATCTTTGATATGCTTCTAGGTTAGAAATTTTTAGGCTGAGTTTTGAATTTATACAGGTCCCTAATTCTTCTGGTGTAAATATGCAAACTATTTAAAGAAATTTAATGAATGCTGAAGCAAGTGCAAGGAAAAGAATGTGTTTTGGCAAATATGTTGACTATGTCCCTCTTTTCATAAAAGAACACATAGTTTCCTCTCACTGTGGGTCTCATCTCTTCTGGTTCAGCTAGATTTCTGATATACCTCTGGACCTAAGGTTTTCTGTTTGAGAGGAATATTTGTGAATAATGATATCAGTGGATAAAGGTCACTAATGACAATACTTTGCATTACTGTGTAAGGCCTAACAGATTGCTTGCTGTGAAAGCATAAGATCAATACTTAGACCCATTTAGCTGGACCTCAACCAATAAAGACTTCTGAAGCAAAGGGAAAGGGAAAGTGGCAAGATAAAGATTAAGGCCATTCAGAGGGAAAACTTGCTCATGTTATATTGCTTGGATTAACACAAACACCAGGGGCACGTGCTACTTAGTTTCTGAATAGATCATCTACACAAAGACATGATTGATTTAATGCCTTTGTGCGTCCCGCGCTCCCCAATCTTCTGTTGATTATGTAAAGATGTTTCTTTTGTTATAAACTTCATGCACTTCTCTGTTCCATGTAAATCAAAGTTACCAAGAGATAGCCTGTCTTGAATTTTGTAGGTTTTCTCTGATGCAGGAATGTCTCGCCCATATTGTTCTACTAGTGCATGTGAATTTCTAAGGTGAGCAGTAAGAGTAACCATTGCTGCAAAATGAATACCAGCCCCCTTTCCCTCTGCTGTTTTGTAATTTCTTCACTTGGATTACAAAAAACCCCAACTTCATAGAAAATCTCATGTTGAACATTGTTTATCTATCACTTCATGTATATTTAGAATGTATGTTACGATGCTGTTTTACAAAATGGGAAAACAAACACAAATCATCAATGAAAATCTTCGTAAGTGGAATTGCCAAAAGACTTGTCACTTTTTCTGAGTGAAACCAAGACAGTTAATTTTTCCAGCAAAAGTCTAAGAACTTCAGAAACTAGATCAATGCTCTGTATTGCCTGAAAAACCCAGCTGATGTCTTAGACTAAAAGTGATCTCAGATTTTCCACACTTGACTACCAGAAATAATTATTTCTGGTGTCAGTCTTCTAATTTCAGTTGATTATTTGCTATATTCATTCGATGATTTAATAATTTCACATATTGATTTATTGACTCACTCTTAATTATGACCTTGATTGGATTATTGTATCATTCCATCTTTAATTAGCTTTGTAAAGTTGTCATAAAATAGTTCAGTAAAATGCTTGCTTAAGTATGTAGTTGCTTACTCATCTTTTAAAAAATAAAATCCATAAAAAATATACACATTGTATTCATTCAATCGTATTACACCTTATGTCATAAACTCTGAGGATAAAGTTAATGTTAATTAACAAATTAGCAAACCCATTTTCCTGTGCTTGCAAATCGGTACCTAAGAAACCCTTAGTTTTATTAGCTTTGAGGCTTCTTGTATCATGGATTATGGTGCAAGTAGGCTAATAATTTCCAGAAAATCTTGGAAATTGCAATATGACAGTACTCTTCTGACTGAAGTAATGTTAAACTGTTCTGGCATTGAATGAGTGAAAATGCCACTTCCCAAGTAACAAAAAAAAAAATCCAAGAAAGAGGTTATAATCCACTTCACTCTTGATGCAGGTAGAGGTAACAAGATCATCAACCCACCTATTATTTATTACTTCCTTAAAGTTATAGAGATCCGAAAAATACAAATTTTTCTTTCACAGTTCTTTCCAAAGCTACAGTGCAAATGCTGCTGCAGTACAACTGCTGTTTCTTCTCCCACAGGTATCAGATGCCGATCTTCTACGTAGAACCATTCAGACATTTTGTGAAGAATCAGTTGTAAAATGCTAATCAGACATGAAATGTTCACAGAATGTGGCAACAGTAATGACATTTGAAGATGAAAGACATATTCTTAAGAAAGCATTTGAATAAAGGAAAATGTTTCTTTTCGGTCTATTCGGAGAAATGCTTTTAGTTTATGTAGCATAAATTTTTGAGTTAAAATAGGAATAAGACATATAATTTGATTTTAGGACATAGTAATCTCTGCTTTTATGCACAACTAACAAAGCACTTAGGATATTTGCGGATTAAAACTACACTGCAAATACAGAATACTAATATCGCTTTCTTTCCAGTTATTCAATTTGCATCTAATATTGAATGAATATAATTTCTTGCTAACAAAAAGTGATCACCTTTTGGAAAGTGCAATCACAAGTGGGGAAACTTGTATTTCAATACTCTTTAAGAGAAGCAGAAAGATAAAATCCCAGTTCCTCCATATTTTTGATTCTTGTGATATGATCTTCAGAATGATCTTTACCTGCAGATCTGTACTGTAAAAAAATGTTTTTCCTTAATGTTTTGGACCAATTAATTGTTTCCCAGTAAAGTCAAATCTTACTAAAGTTGATCCTAGATAAGTTCACAACAATCAGGAAAAAAAAAATATCAGAAAGAAGTTTACACTTTGGCATGACTAGAAAGCTGATTGTGAAAAAAAGGCATCACACACTTCCAGTGCAGAAAAAGCCTGCACAATGATTGTGGGTGACAAAACTGAATGAAATTTCTACTCAGAATGAGTTTTACATTATAGACAAGATGAATAAACAAAGGTATACTTCGTTCAAATTCAGCTTTTTCTTCACTTTAAGAAATGCCTTTGTCTGCATTTCTTAACCTGTAAATATTTTCCAGTGCATTAGAAATGGCTAGACTATTAATTTTCACATTACCGTCATGAAATCCAACAGCTCAGATCTTCAATGGTTTAGCAGTGCTTTTTGCAGTTTCTTAATAGCTAGTCGTTTTGCAATGGACTTTTCTGTCCTCGTCCAAGCTTCTCAGAAATTACTTTTGACATGGATCACTTTGCAATGCATATAATAGTAGCTGTTTAACCTTCACAGAATCAGCAGGTTTTAAGTATTTAATTAGTGGTCTTGTCGTCTGCAAGGAGTTATTCCTGTTAAAAGCCAAATTTAACTTTTCTCTTAAAAAAAGAGGAGTATTTTCACAAATTGTAGATTGACATATATTCCAAAGTTTCAGAATGTCTTTCTCGAGTTTCTTTGCCTGTTTGCTACTAGGTAACTTCTTTCAGTATAAGGGTAGCACATTTGATTTTAGTTTTGTTTTTTCATTCCTATTGCCTTTCCATATATTTCATTATTCCTATGGAAAAATCTATTCAAATGTTCATAATCTAATATATTTGAAACATTTCAGGGTAAAGCTAATATTTTCAATAGCTTTTGAAAGCACTTTTAAAACTGCTTTCAGCGTTTTCATGTACTATACAACAATCCTGTCGTGAACTTGAAGAAATTAAAATCATATTACACTTGAAAGAATCATTAAAAATAGAACATTTCAACCATAATACAGACATCCAAACTGAATATCTCTAGAAGAAATTCTAGAAGAAATAGTCCGATGAAAAAAAAATTAAATTATAATGGTAATTAAAAAAGAAGTGTACTTCTTTTTGCAATACAAGCTCAGCTTTTGGTAGTGAAATGGTGTCAAGGATTTAGGGCTGTCTCTTGTTATGCATCAGATTGCAATTTCCCAAAATTAAGACTTGAAAGTTATCACTCGTAATCTCTTGTGCACTCAAAAATATTTTCGGTTTCTATTTAAGAAGTTAGTAGCATTAGTAATTGTATATCGTTTTATATGGACTACAACCCTGTTGTGCCAGCCATTACCCAAATACATGCAGACAGCCCCCAACACTAGCAGCTTGCATTCTAAATAAACCATGAGGGCAAATATTTTTCTTTTCACTTATCCTTTACAAACAGTATTGACAATTTAGGGAATTAAGTAGACATTTATGGTATTTGAGAATATAATTGCACTAGTTAACATTCACCAGAAAGCAGCTGCCATTACTCCCAAGGGAGAGCCAATCATGGGTATGATTACAAAGAAGCTGTGAGAGCCAACTTAATTGAAAAAACAGGAGGACTTCTAGGTAAGAGCAGGGGAAAAAAAGTGATAAATTAGTTTTCATGAGACTTCACAAGGAATTAAACTGGGGAAGTCAGCATACACTCCAAGTTGTGTATTTCCAGTATTAAATTTACAAGAGAAAAGATTATTCCCATGCACTTTCCAAAGAAATGTTAACAAAGGTTATTTAGACTTGATAGCTTATCAAAATAAAGTAAAAAAAAAAAAATAAAAAATTCAACTACATTTAAAACCACCCAAGACATTGAATTAAAAAATGTATCAAAAGTTCCTTTTACAATTACCCAGCAAAGTAAAGAATCCCCTGAACAGATTTACCAGGACTTTGAAGAATATTCCAGACTTCCTGACTTGGGGTGGGGGGGAAAGTTCTTCAAGTTCACTCCTTGCTTGATATGAAAATACTGAAATAGCTATTCTTTTGCTTTATTTGAATTTATACTTTTTAATTAAGAATTTTTAAAATGGATATTTTATTCTTACATCATTTTTCTTATGTATTTAATGCATTAATTAGAAGAAATATAACTCCAGCCTTGTCAAATCAGAGTGTTTTGCTTTAAAAATATCATAAATTCAATCCTTATACCTTTGAAATCTGGTCAACATCTATTTATTGACTTTTCTACTCAAATTTTGGATCCAGCAAAATGGAAAACTGAATTTACTGTTCAGCTGAATGTTGGATCTCATTTTCATTGCCCTGCTGCAATGTTGTAAAGTTTTCCTAATGTTTCAAATCTGTGTACTGCTGCATACTTTTGATTATTATTTTTCTTTAAATAAAAGCATGAAAACTGTCTTGTAGCCTCCAGAGTGCTAAAGGATAGGCGCTGTGGGTGGAAAAAGAACAGGGTAGTAGGGAAGGTTCAACAGGAAGTCTCATATTTATGACTTTGTCGTGGTTTGGGCCAGATTGGCCCAATCCGGTGGAACGCCAGATGGTCTCTCTCCCCTGTTCCTGGCAGGACAGACTTCCTTTACCATTTTATAGCACAGAGATAAGTTTGATTAACCTTTATGTTCTAACTGTGTATAAAATATACACATTGCAGTGGACAGAAGATGGTGACTAAAGAGTATGCAAGAACCAGGGTAGGGAGTGTTCTTTGATAGCTCTGATTTGTCCAATCTCCATTGCAAATTCAAGGTTGAGATGATCAAAAGAAATTACACATTGTTTAAGTACAGAGATCAGCCTTGAGAAGCTGTCTTTAATTGGGATCCTGACAAGCTCTCATGCACATTGTGGACCTGAATGACTTTTCAGAAACCTAGAATCTAAACCTCTTCAGAAAGCAGCAGTTTGCCTTTTTCATTTGTCCACTTCTAAATGACACTGCTTAATTATTATTCTAATATGACTACTTTTTTTGACTCAAACATTATATTGCGTTTGGATATGGAATATAGGCACAAGAAGAGAGAAATATAACCAGAGATATCTGTCTTCACTGTACATTAATACTCATCTCTTCTCATTTCCTGGCTTGGGTAAGTAGAATAATGCACTCCTGAGGTCTTGATGACAATATGGAGAAAAAGAAAAGAAATCCAGGACCGGCGATTTATAGAACATTAGCTGCAAATAAGCTCCTTTTAATGGTACTAGTTAGAGACTAGGTATAATCTCAGTAATGGGTGATCTCTAGAACTCTTGTTTTTTGTCAAACATACACATGTCTGATCTTTGGTCGAAATCCTGTGTTCAGGCATAAGAGAAGATAAAAAAAGAGCAGAGCCTAATGCTTTTGGTCAAAAAGCCCCAGTTATTACCTTCATTTTTTATTCTAAAGAACGGATCAATGTGATGATACAAAAACTTCAAAACTGTTAATCTTAAAAACTGGGAAACATTTGTATTTGTTATTGAAAAATTTGCCTGTTAAAGTTCCCCTATGACTATTTTTTCAGAGCAGTTGGTAGTCATGAGGCGTACCGAAATCCTAGCTTAGTATTTAAAAATGTGTTATTGTTTTATTTTCTATTAAGAAAAAGTAAATTTTAATCTAACTCTTGAACAGCACTTTGAAAACCAATGAAGGGGNGGGGAACGACACAAAATATGTTATTTCCTTCCAGCTAAATAAATCTTTCATTCTGTACTGCCAGAGAGGGGAGGCCTCAATCCATCCTGTATAGCACACTAAGAAGGGCTTTGGCACTCTTTAAAGACTGAGCAATTTTGAATCCAGCTGAGAGCCCTTGTGCTTAATTCAGAATAAATGAATGTTCTGATGATGTGATCTTAAGTTCTTACTGCTTCAGACTATTGACTCGTCTGTTATTATGGCAGTTAGATTACTGTATTAATTTTACTTTTTGTTACTTTATTCTTTAAAGTAAACTTTACTAAAATTTCATTCTGTTCATGGATGATTTAAAATAAAGAACTTTGTTTATAAGAACAGCAGGAATTAGCTAAAATATTTCTGCTTTTCCTTGACAAATTCCAATTTGCTGAATCTAATTTATTTCAATCGTGTGGCAGTCCTGTCTTTGAGAAGACCATCATTCTTCTTAGATACTAATTTCAAGACTGTTTTGAAATAATCAAAGAGCTGGAAGATGAAAATGCAAAATGATGTCACCATAAACTGCCAAATTATCATAAATCTAATGTGTATATGTCTTGCTCTTGAGCTAATAGAGAAAAAAAAAGTTACTTACAGTAACTTCCAAAACCTGGAATTACAGGTCATGTAACTAACTAAATTTGGAGGAAATAATTAAACATTCTGTGGGTTTTTTTTGAAATTTTGAGTTTTAAAATTATTTTATTTTTTTTCTTCCCATAGTTTTAGTTCCTATTTTATCTCAAGAACTTTTCAGTTATTTTTTTTCCCAGTGGTGTGCTATTCAGGAAAAAACAGAAAAAAACCCAAACAAACAACCCCAAAATTCACAAGATATTGAGGCAGATCCTCCTGTATTGAGTGTATGAGTGATTTCAAGTAGCTAGGGAAGGATTACCAGACTTTTAGTCTACCATTCTGAATAAGTAGAAACAGAACGGGAATATTTACATCTTTATCCTTCCTGAAATACAACTAATGGCAGAAATATTTCTAGTGGAAAAGAGGCAATGAGGTTAACATCCCTGTTCTATGCCAATAATTGACTTTCATTTTGGAGTTTTCTGTTCTTTTGCATGTCAACCTTGAGACATACTCCGAGTAGCCACTTACTAGCCCCCTAGCACCTAAGCTGTTGTTCTGGAAGCCTCTTCTAGTCACATCTTTGGGGTCATTATTCTGCTTGGGATTGCAACAATCTCTGTTGCACAGAGCTTCAATGAAGCTTATTGAAAATCAGTGCTTTTATTTGTTGAAAATCATGACCCTGCCCAGACTACTGACGGTTTACTTTCAGCAGCCCAAGAGCATCTACATGTGGGAGTCTGAATGTGAGTTGGACATTATAGCCAAATGGAAGTCTAATCAATGAAGTTCACTGAGTCTATGTTCCTACTCGCTTCAGCCTGAAGCAGAAGACAATCTCTGGTCAAATGAGTATCTCTGTGGATTCCATATACTATAACTTGATTCTAGACAAATGCATATTTGGACATCTTAATCTATTATTGAATCTCAGCTTTTATGTTCAATTCTCCAGATGTAGACATCTAGTGACATTTGAAATGACACACAATATTTGAGACACATACATGAGACTAACTGCCTGTAGAAGACTTGTGTCCTTCTGGTTTGGCATCTGAAGGGCAAGTGCTGTATACTGAAGAATCTTAGTGACTTTGGATGCCCAATTCTAAACATATCTTTGCAATACTTTATTGAAAACTTATTAGAGTGCCCCTCCCCCCTTCTTTATTGAAGAGAGTTATAGGATAAAGTTTTCTGATGTGAAACTAACAAGTAAAACAACAAAGAAACTAGCCTTTAGTGCAGCTCCAGTGAAATCTCTTTCATTACCCTGTGAGGTTATATAAATATTCGGATTCAGAAGTTAACAGAACTGTGATCTTCTCCTACGGGAAACACAGAATTAAATTTAGAAGTTATACACGGAGTAAATTATATTTTTATTCTCACTAGACATAAAGTAAAATAAATTGAAGAAAACATGCTGCTTCTATTTTTTTGTTCACATCCTAGAAGTGTTAATTTGAAGCATCAAGTGTTGCAGCAAGTATACAACTGATACTTCTGATGTCTAAGTCTATAGTTTAGTCAAATTCAAATCTTTCCTACATCCACTGATGTGCCATTTCATACATATGTTCAAGTGGGGATTTGTAGTCTATATATTTCATCTAAAGAACTTGATTCTTACAATGAAATAATGAACTCCAGCTGAGAACCTTTACTTGGAAAGGTTAGAGCACTGGAGTATCATGTCAAAGTTGACATTCAGTATTCAACTCCATCCTCTGAGAACACTTGCTTGGAAAACACAGTAAATGTTAGCATACTATTAAATGTAGGGGTCTGGAGGAATGGCATCTTTTCAGTCTGACTTTTTAAAGTTGTTCTGTTTTGAGTAAATTACGCAGCTACTAACTGAGGAAGTGACTGGGATACTGTCTTTCTAATTACCAGCCTATACTTGGTTTCTAGACCAATGAACAAATAATGATTACATGTGCATGAATAGCTTTCACAAAACAGGCTAGGATTGACTCAGAATAATTTATAGAACACTTTCCTGAGAAGTGAGAAACACAAAACTTCCAGCAGAGAGAGATTTTGAATCCTTGCTTCTCACATCCCATGCAAGTGCTGGATGTATTGGCAAGACAAGTTTTGTAGGCAGATGCAATAAACACCAATTGTTAGGGAAGATAAAAGAAACAACCTGAGGTTTGGTAGTGAAGTCTGAGCAGCCAAGATTAGAATGGTGACATCTCTGGGGGTGATGTTTCTCTTGCATAAGCGTAAGAAATCATCATCAGTTTTAGCCTGGCCTCTTTCTTCTCCATGCCATGTACTCTTTGTGTTAAAACATAGCATTTGGTATCGTCTATGATCTAATTTAATAAAAGTTTTTCATTTTACTTGCACATTGTACGCCTAACTTTTACTGGTAAATCAACACTGCTAGGTACCTATCTGAAGTTTGTGTATGCTGATGCTCACAGCATGGGGAACAAACAGGAGGAATTAGAGGTTTGCATGCAGTTGCTGGGCTACAGTCTCATTGGAATGACACCATTGCTAGTAACATCCTCATAGACAAAATAAATGAAGTACAGCCTATGTAAGTGGACAATGAGATGGACTGAATACTGGCTAAACTGCCAGGCTCAGAGGGTTGTGAGCAGTGGCATGAAGTCCAACCAGACGCCAGAGTCATTAGTGGTGTGCCCCGGGGTCAATACTGGGGCCAGTACTGTTGAATATCATCAGCAGTGATCTGGATGATGGGACAGAGCATAATCTCAACAAGTTTGTGATAACACAAAACTGGGAAGAGTGGCTGATACACCAGATGGCTGTTCTGCCAGAGGACAGGTTGGAGAAATGAGAAAAGAGTAATCTCACAAAGTTCAATGAAACAGAAATANCTGGCTAAACTGCCAGGCTCAGAGGGTTGTGAGCAGTGGCATGAAGTCCAACCAGACGCCAGAGTCATTAGTGGTGTGCCCCGGGGTCAATACTGGGGCCAGTACTGTTGAATATCATCAGCAGTGATCTGGATGATGGGACAGAGCATAATCTCAACAAGTTTGTGATAACACAAAACTGGGAAGAGTGGCTGATACACCAGATGGCTGTTCTGCCAGAGGACAGGTTGGAGAAATGAGAAAAGAGTAATCTCACAAAGTTCAATGAAACAGAAATACAAAGTCCTGCACCTGTGGAGGAATAACTCCATGGATCAGTAACATTTTGGGGCATGACGGCTGGAAAGTAGCTTGAAGGAAAAGCCCCTGGGAGTCCTGGTGGTCATAAAGTTGAACAAAAGCTGGCAATGTGCCTTTGCAACCAAGAAGTCCAACACCATCTTGGGTTGCATTAGGAAGAACATTGTTAGCACGTCAGGGGAGGTGATCCCCTCTACTCAGCACTGGTAAGACTCACCTGGACTGCTGTGCCTAGTCCTAGGCTTCCCAGTGTGAGAGAGTCATGGACATACTGTAGTGAGCCCAGTAAAAGGCCATGAAGATCATTAAGGCATTGGAGCATCTCTTGTATGAGGAGAGGTTGTGAGAGCTGGGACTGTTGAGTCTGGAGAAGATGAAACTCGGGAGGCATCTGATTGATGTTTAGAAATACCTCATGGGAGGAAGTAAAAAGCATGGAACCAGACTATTCTTGGTGGTATGCAGTGACAGGAAGACAGGTAATGGGCAGAAAAACAAATTCAAGAAATTCCCTTTAAACAAACGGAAAACCTTTTTTATTGTGAGGATGGTCAAACTCTGGATCAGGTTGCCCAGAGGAATTACAGAGTTTCCATCCTTGGAGATGTTCAAAACCTCACTGGACATGGCTCTGAGCAGCCTGCTGTAGCTGGCCCTGCTTTGAACAGGGAGTTTGAGCAGGAACCAGATGATACCCAGAGGTCTTTTTAACAGTAACCATCCTGCAATTCTGTGATTATTTTACTTCTGTCCTTCCACCATTATAGCTAAAGAAAATACCACTAACTATTGTGACATATTATAGATTAAAAAGACGAAGGTGCTGAATAATGTTTCTTCCCCTGAGAAGCGTGAAAGAAATGTCCTTTTAAAAGTATTTCATTCCAAGATGTGGCTCTTAATTGAAAGCTGAGCTGAGCTACTTTGTTGTTAGGTACCTATCCATCTTTGAGGGACAGATGGGACCCAGAAAGTTCTACTCAGTCTAAACTCTGCCTAGTTTATTCGGTTCTATGACCAACATCTTGGTTTTTGTAAATCCTTTTCTTAGGACACTAATTAGGTTAGGTGAGAAACTGAGGGTCATGACTTGTGAATTATCAATAAAAATCTTGAGGTTTTGGTAAGATACCACTAAATGAATCAGCGGTAAAGCTTACAAAGACAGAAAAAGTGATAATCCCCTTTTAAGATGTGCTAATTAATGGATTTCACAGACAGATGCATTTGTTAATTTAAAATGTTATTTGAGACACTGGAGGGTGGAATATATTTGGAAAAACAAGGTATTTCTTTCCAGTTGTTTTGGTGCCGCTCTAGCTTGCTAGATTAGCATATGGTAGAGATAGGAGATGATCTCAGCTCAAAGTTTAGATCTCACAAAATGGAATACCATTCACTTTTCTTTCAATAAGAGCCTAAATATGACACTAAAGAATGTTTCTGATACAGACTGGATCTATGTTGTTCATGACACTGTATATACTTCCAAATAATATAAGCACATACTGTCTCAACAAGTCAAAACAGGGTGGTATGCTGAAGTCCTCTCTACTTTAAATTTAATCTTCACATGAAAATACAAAAAAATCCAATAGTGAAATATCCATTGTTTTTCTGGTTGGGGTATAATTGTAAAAACAAGCTAAGCAAACACATGTGACAACATGTATTCGGGCAGGATAGGCATATAATCCCAAACTTGAAATCCATATTCTGTACAGAAAGATAGTATTTTAAACTTTTTTTTTTGCTAGGGAGCAAATAATTGATTTATAATCTTGATTAACTATATGAAATAATGTGAATCTCATTGTGTACTCCAGATCTGTCCAATCAGTTGCATGAACTAACAGAGGAGTTAAACATATAATATACTGCTGTGCACATTATTCATCAATTACGAGGTAATTTTGTAGTCAGTGGAATTATCTATAATCATGTCTTTAGCTTCTAAGGAATCTAATGTTCTTTTGCTGGATATTGGAAAATGTCACTTTTTGTATCCATACAGTTTTGTTAAGTTGTAAATTTTCTTTTTCTAGCAGGTGCATGCCTATCATCTTTAAATAATTTCCCTTAATTTTCATGAAAAATACAGCTTCTTATTTTGCTTTTGGTTTTTGAGATGTAGCTTTGTTAAGAGCACTAATAGTAACTCTATGGTATAAATAATGAGTATAAACTAGTCTTCATGTGTTTTCTTTCATGAGTTGTTGCATGTTGAGCTTGTGAGAAACATTTAGATGTGTTATCATCTTGTATTAATAGCAATCTTTCTTTTCATCATAAACACAGTGAAGTCCAAGAAGAGATTCATTTTTGTAGGTGTCTTTTATATTATTTACCTGTTATTTAATTAAGAACTCTTTTCATTGAATCAGTAAGCTTCTCAAAATGATTGATAGCATGCAAAGAGGCATATTTCATTTACTTGTTCCTGTAGTAAGTTCAGGGTCATAGGTGACATACCTGTTCCATGGAAATCTCATTTATATCTTGCTTCCTCTGGTGTGGGGGAGAAAAACCCAACCAACCAAACAGAAATGCTACTTATGATTGATTCAGATGCTCCAGAATATACTTGGTTAAGAACAGCATTTCTTCTGGATTATGTGGATGCTGAAGACACACACCTTTAGTTACTCAAACATACATTATCACTGCGAGGTCTCTGGCACAGAATACTCTTCATACATACTGTTACATATGTGATTACTCCACTTTTCACACCAAAATTCTTCATTTTTTCCAACCTACGCTTCCAAATAAAATGCATTAGATTTAGCCAGACATCATGCTGATATAAATGGGCGTTTCGTGCAGATAGCGATGTAGTTAGCAACTTTTAGAAAATTTTGTTTTATTGGGATTTTTTTCTAACTGGAGAGGCTCTAAGTTTCAGAGTGGCATTTCAAAGTGTAATGCCAGTTTTATTTGGTTTCTTAATAATTTTTCTTCCATCCATCATTTTTTGCTGTTTTTAATATTTTTGCTTTGATATTGTTAATTGTTACTATCGCACTCCTTTATGCACAGATTTAGCTTGTTGTTGCAAAAAGCATTGATTTAATTATTGTTTAAATGTGCTCTTCAGTTTCCCAGCTGTATTCAAGAATTCACTGTTCCTTGTGACAAATAGCCCTTATTATGGAGTTCCTCAATCCACAGAAGAGAGAGGTTGTATCTATTCCAAGGTTGTAGTCTTCAGCAGCACAGATGCACATTTTCATTTAATTGTCTTTTGTTAGCCAGCATGTACAGCTTCTAGGCTGCTGTCTATCTAGCTATTAGCTAACAAGTAGCATTTCTGCCTTGTCTTATTAACATGGCTTTTAATTATGAGTTGAACTCCCCTTTTTTGATGAGTCATTTCATGGTCTTGCTGGTCCTTTCTGCTCATCAAGTAGATTCTGTCATTCATAGATCCATAGAATCATGGAATTACAGAATGGTTTGTGTTGGAAGAGACCTTTAAGGATCACCTAGTTCCATCCCCCTTGCTGTGGGCAGGGACATCTTTCACTAGATGAGGTTCCTCAAAGCCCTGTCCAACCTGACCTTGGGCATCCTCAACTTCTCTGGGAAATCTGTTCCAGTGTCTCATTACCCTCATCGTAAAAAATGTCTTCCTTATGTCCAATTTAAATCCTCTCTTTCAGTTTAAAATCATTACCCCTTGTCCTGTCACTACAGGCCTTGGTAAAAAGTCTTTCTCCATTTTTCTTATATACAGAAAGGGCACAATAGGGTCTCCCCAGAGCTTTCTCTTCTCCAGGCTGAACAGCCCCAGCCCAACCTTTCTTCATAGGAGAGGTGTTCCAGCACTCTGATAATTTTTGTGGCCATATATAATATATCATTCTTTTTCTTATTATTTAGCTTAAAACAAATTTCTCCCTGTGTTTCACCGCACCTTCTTTATGACCATTTTTCCTTCTAATCTCAACCATCTAATTTTAGTTTCAGTTCTGAAAGAAAACCAGAACATAATACCAATTCCTTAATTCTTTGAAGTTGGAACTTCAGCCTTCACTTCATCACAATCCTTTATGGCACTACACAAGCACACACTAAGCAGCTGATTTTGCAAGACGAATGAATACGAAAGGGTCAGAGGGGGCTTTTAAGAGCTTTCAGTGCACATGTGAAGAGAATGATGACAATTACTTTTTTAAGAAATTTATCTACAGGCATTTCTATGGTGCTCAGCAGTATAGCATGCACTCCAAAAGCCCTGATTAATCTATTCTCATGGCAACCATACAAATGAGCCAAATGTTAGACTCCCCATTCACACATGAGCATCTGAGTCCAAGATGAACCCACTGAAGTCAGGAGGCTGCTACCTTTAGTTGGTCAGCTTGAAACGTGTTGCTGAATTTCAGAATAGCTGAATGTGCAGCGTACAACTGCAAGTCTTTGGCAGCTGCGAGTGGTCCACGGCTGAGGATTCTGATAAATGCCAAAGCAAGTACTTTCAATGGATCATCCACAGGTGGATGACACATACAGAATGACTACTCAGTTTTTCATTTTGGCTAGTGTGATTTTGCCTCAACTCCCAGGGGAAAAGTTACAGTGAATCAGAAGTCACCCAAGTGTCTTACCCCAAAAATGCTACATTTGATTTTGTCATTTTAGCAGCTTAGGATGTGTTTGCAGCCTACAGAGAACAAATGCAAGAGATGAATCCTGGTTTTGAGCATGTCTTTTCTCATACATTATAGCAGACAGCCTTCTCTATCCCTTTTTGTCCCTTCAAATGAAATCATAGATTTTATTATGGAAGAGCAATGGCCCTAGTTCAGCAAAGATTAGCATTTGCCTAGGTTTAAATTGAATGGTCTAATTGAAATCAAGGGGAATATTCATTTGTTTTATGTGTTTAATCAGCTAGCTGAAGTGAAGCCTAAATTAATGAATGTGACCTGTGATTCACCAGGCATTTGGATGCTAAACATGTAATGCCAAGCACAGATTTGCAGGGCAAATCATGAGGGTTTTTGCTTTCATGCTAGTCCTGTCTCCCCTGCTGTGGTTCTGGCATCGCTCAGTCCACTCAACACATCCCTGCAGTTTCTGGCTCCGCAGAGAACCTCTGGTGCTGTACCGGGAGCCGAAATGGAGCCAGCACTGTGGCAGGAGAGAGGGCCAAAGCAGCCTCAAAGCCAGAAAGGCTGTGAATATGGTGTCTCTGCCAGCTGCAGGCTAGTTCCCCACCGAGCAGGCAGCCTGCTGTGGCTGGGGCTACGGAGCACAGCCTGAGCTCTGGAGGAGGATGAGACAGCAGGGTACAGTACCTGCAGTGGGGCTTTAGTCACCATTTATATCATGGCTGCATCTGACCTTCATATTACAAAATTCAATTCTACAGAATTGAATTTAATATCAGAGAACTAATTTTCACACTAGAATATAGAGTGATTAGTAACTTGAGTACTTGCTTGTGTACTGTGATTCCTGCAGCGCAGCACGAATCAACTGGACGCAGAATGCTCACAAGCATCAAGTAGCAACCATAAAAAAAATTAAAACACCCTAGTGACACTCAGGACTTCTCATATTGTATTATTTTGGATTTGACCTGCAGCTGTAGTGTATTTTCAGCTTGTTTGTCACTCATCCAAAAAGTCTCTTAGAGCTCAGAGAAGGACTCAGATATTTGGTGTCAGCCAAACAATTAAATTAAAAATAAATAAATAAAATCAGAGTTCTTATCTTATTCTTGGCACATTATGCAATGTGTCAAGAGGAAGAAAAACATTCTGTCAGGAAGTCACTAGGCACCAGATTTTCAAATATAGTGACCTAAAGAGGCAGGTGGTCATTTAGTGGAAGCTAGACATGTACTACTTCTGAAGTCCCTTTCCTTACATACCTTGAAAAAATCTGGCTCTGTCCTTTGAAAAGTTCTGCCATGTTTCTTAATCCAATAACAGGAGGATATGAAAGTCAGGATGCTTAAGTTGATTTTGCTGGTAGCAAAAGTCTAAGTTTAAGGCTTATGAAAATGATGCCCTTGATGGCAGGTTTTGACCACTTCATTGAGTATGAAAAGCAATATAGCATTTAAATTACTATCAACAGAAAAGGTATGTTCTTTCTCTTGAAATCTACTTTTGTTATTGAACATGAAACGTCTTTGAAACCTGTTTTAATGCTCAGATGCCACAGATGCTTTAAAAAACAGATCAGTTTTTGTAGAATTTTATGAAAGCTTGATTTTTTGAAACTTCTAGCTACTTTATCATTACAATGATTTCTAGTACTGTACACTGCTATGTAATTTTTCCACAGCAAAAATCTTATACTTTGAAATCTCTGGATTTTTGCCTTTTTGGTGTTGATTGTTTTTTTATCAGTGAAGAAATTTTGAGAATAAATTCAAGTTCTCAGAGCAATCTTTGCTGGAACAATTCTACTATTACTTCCTCTTAATTTTCTCCTTACCTTTGTTCCTGAGGTATAGACTACTTTTGTTCAATTCTTGTTGACTTGTCACTATATGAACTGTATTTCTTCCTTTTTCAATCTCTATCTGCCCATTATATAGAAAGAATATCAGCAACCTTTCCTAAAGCTACATATTTAATAAATAACCCATCCTTTCCTGGCTTATTGAAGCTAGTAGCCTCTGTAAAACCATTTCTTTTGTTTCTTCAGACTCAACGAGCACTAATAACACTCCTGAACTAGAATTACTGGTCACATACAGAGGTCAACTGACTTCTGGGAGCTCTTTCCCACTGCAGAGCACGGGGAGGCTGAAGACAGTGTAAGTAGTTGTGCTGTGCTCTCTAAGAATTCACAGTGGAATGTAATCTGTCTCCTTTTATGGCTATAATGCATCCTGCAGAAAATCTTTTATGAGCTATAGAAGCTAATTACCATATCTCTGTTCTGTGAGAAATTGGGGGAGGGTGAACACTGAAAAAATTGGTTAAAAGGGGGCTGAAAAAAAGCATTTGTTGCAAAAAAAAACTTGTTTACCAGTTGTACATAAAGTGATTATGTTAAAAACAAATTACCATGTAACTTTTCCCTCTTTTTTCTTAACAGCTTCTTGGATGACAGTAGCATTGGTTTGGCTGGGAAATCACATAGACTAGAAGTATTTGTAATTGGCTGGGATTTTTTAGATATGGACTTTTAGTCTGGCAGCATACATCCTTCTCTTTATTCTTAAATATCTCTTAATACATTAAAAAAAAAATAATTCTGAAGGTTAGATTGAGGGATAAGGAAAAAACTCAACAAGAAACAGCTTCCTGAATGGGAAAATCAAAACTAAACAACTTGTGTCCATAAGAAAACCTTCTTAGTTGGCATTTATTCTTTCCTTTTCAACAAAAGAATGCATTTAGCTGGAGGTGATTTTACACTCAAAAGACAACTTTATCACTTCAAAACTTCAGCTGAGCTAAATTCTGAACTTTACAAATTGTTATACAGACTTTTAAAAGAGACAATAAAAGTAATCTGTGTATTAGTTGGACTGCTCGAAGAAGAAATACAGTTGAGTTGAATTATTTGACATACTCCTAATCAGCCACATCCCTCAAGCATAGGCAGAGTTACAGGTAGAAGAGCAAGAGTGGGATACAGCTACACAGATTTCAGAGATAGAGTTGGGGCACTGACAATGCCTCTATGTTCAGCTTCAGATAGGTGTTATTTAGCATGGCTATTCTGTGGGTTTTTGGTTCCTTTTCAGCTCTCCAAGTGACCTGTGGCTGCTCAAAACCAAGAGCAGGTAATGCACTGCAGCTTGTTCATGCACATTTGGCCAACTGGGTCAGAAGAGGCAGATGTGCTTCAAGAAAATGTTTTAGAAAACACAACAGATAAGCTAAGCAAAGAAGACAGTGGTGACAGAATTTGCCTTTCCTAACCAGGCTGAAGTCCAACTGTTGTTCCTGGCAGCAACAGCCCAGACTCAATCAAACCCAGGTGCAGAATCAGCCAGCTTGGAGGAGAAGTGTGTTTACATCTGCCCTTTTCTGACTCTAGGGCTCTGCTCAGAGGGAGGAACATGCTGTTGGGAGACAAATTTCCCTCCTTCTAATTATAGGCCTTGCCATCTTCTGCCCACTTCAAGTGTAAATCGCCTAATCATAAACAATTCCTCTTCAAAGCTCAACACAGATTGGATGTAATTCCCTGACAACACCAATCTGTTCACAGTATTGCGTGCAAAGGCCAGAATAACATTAAAGATCTTCCAGCCTGCTGAAGGAGAGAGGGTTGAAGAAAGAAAATTAAAAATACAACAGTAAAACACAAAAGACATTATTCTTGCTACCTTTTAGCAAGGAAGGGAGCTGATAACACTGGACTAGCAAATCTCAACAACTGGGCAAAGCAGAAGACAACAGAAAAATCTTCCTTTTCCATTGGTAAAAAACCCCAACCTTGTCACACACACTTTCCCTTCTAGTAATTAGTACAGCAAGTAGAAGGCAGATGGAGACCGCTGATAATTATTTATTTACATCAGAAAGCTTCAATTATTCAGAATGACCAAGTCATTCTCACTACTAAACTGTACAAGAAGATCAGAATTACGGCCATATTTGCCTGTTTTTTCCCTCCTCCCTCTTTATGTTCTCATGCTGTATCTGATCATAAATTGGGTCCTTGATCTTGTTAGAGAGCTGTCTATTCAAGTAATGTACTGCCCATGAACAGTCCTGCAGAATTGGAATTGCAAACTGGCAAGACAGATAAACAAAGCATTACTGATAGGAGGCAGTACATTTTCCAAAACGTTAGGATAACGGTATGCTACCAGTACATGGTTTGTACAGAAGTATGTCAATCCTGTCATTGTTTTTTTAGGAAATATCAAAATACCAATATCAAGTGCAATAATAATAATAATAAAGCAGTATTATTGGTGGTGTTTTTGAAGCGATGGTTGATATTAGGACCAATATCTAATTTTACACTGATGTATCTCCACTGAATGAAACAGCATTCTTCCTGATTTATGCTAGTATAGAGGGAGAACAAAATTAGGCCTTAAATTTCATACCTGTCTTGAACTCCTGGCAAGAAGACTAGAAATGATCATCATATTTTAGCACTGCCAAATTGCTAAGTCTAAAAATAATAATACTCCAAAATGATCAAATTATATCTCATAACTCAACTTTGCAAAGTTTTCTGTTACTTGACAGTAAATAAGCATGAAGAGTTATTTATTTATATATTTAGTGGACTGATTTATCAAGAAAAATTTCGGAAAAAATGTCTTTCCCATTGATTTTAGACTGCGGAGAATATACTAACTTTATATCTAATTATCACATAAAATGGGTTAAACATATTTGGTGCTAAATAATTACCAGTTTTCTATGTTTATGAGAAATTGACAGACAATTAAGGTGGTGAGAATAGCAAAATCCAAAATCTATGAAGTACAAGAAGTAGAAAAGAAAAATGATAACCCAGTAAATCAACCCACAGTTACGTAGTGTAGGTGATTCTGTAGTTGCTATACACTTGGGGAAACTCATTGGCTTTGCTAATTTGCACTAGGAGGTCAATTAAACCCTCTAGACAAAGAATCTGAAATATTTATATCTTGGAATGTGAACACTCTAGCAGTTGGTATATACACAAAGTAAAAAAAGTCTTTGTTATTTATCATAATAGCAGACGTACATATGTGTACATGCAGAGTGCACTTCTACATGGGTGATCTTAAATTTAAAGAAAATCTTTCCTAATACTGACAAAATTATCCTACACTAAAAATATTATCTCATGGAAAAGTGATTTAACAAAGACAGTCTGAACAAACCATATTTAATTTTTCGAAAAGGTAAAGTGACCCATTCCCTCATCTGGCAGTGGGAGAGTTTGCTTCTAATATTACAAAAGCTTTGTATGCAATTTTTTGTCATCATTATAAGAGTAGTTATTCATAAACTGGTAGAGAAAAAGATACTTCTTGTTTGCAGCACCATCTGGTTTGGGTTTGATTATTTAGCTGATTTGTTGAAGTGTTTTCCGAATGATCATTGTTTCAGCTTGCACTGTCAGATGTCATCCAAAGGTCCAGCATAGGCAGATGGGGCTGTAATATAAAACAGAGCTGCTGCAATAAAACACATCATCTCCCCCTGCCTCCAAACACCCCTCCCCCCTTACACTAGGTGTGTTGGATTCGATTTCACTGTTTACACACTGTACAAACATTACAAGGGAACGAAAAAAGACAGTAATGATGTAAGACACATTGGAGAACCATGTGACATTCATTAATTAACACCATCTAAGGGAAAGGAAAGAGAACCGTGATTTTTAATCCAGTGTTATACAGTTCAGAAGGAGTACGTACATCACACAAGTATTTCAGGAAGACATTCTTTCTGTCTAACGGAAAGGTGCGAAAAGATGTGAAAAATTGTTCTCTTTGGAGGAAGGAGGATGAAGCACAGCCGGCCGCTAGAATCTTTAGGTACAAAGAAAAGAGAGAGATCCCTGTGTAATGTACTTTATAATCTATGTTCATAACTAGAAATTAGACTGTTACCTAGATCATTGGAAGCACCTGTATTTTTGGAACTTTTAAGATGAACACAGAATTTTGACATTGGAATCAATAGGTGCTCAACAGGAATTAGAGGCAAGAAATCAAATAGATAAGCATCTGCAAATACGAGGCATGGATGGGGAAGCACAAAAACCTGAATTCATCTCACCTACATTTTGGATTTAGCTTAGCTGAAATGTCAAGGACAGGAGCTTAGGCTGGGTTAAGAGATGAGACAATCTCAATGATCAAGGTAGAAGGTGTTAGCTTTAGGTATCTTTGACTTCTACATCTAGGGCAGGTGCCCGGCATCTCCATTAACAGTCAAGTGAGAGACAAGGTATCTTTAACACCCAGCTCATCTGTCCTATTTGGAATCCACTTTGGGATGAATGGAAGTACTCATATTTTACCAAAGACTATGCAGAGAATTTAGACAATAAGATCAGATGTGGGTATGTGGTGGAGTGTGTTGGGTAGGTGGTGGAGTCTCTGACTCTGGAGACATTCAAAACCCGCCTGGACACCATCCTGTGCAACCTGCTCCAGGTGAACCTGCTCTGGCAGGGGGGCTGGACTAAATGATCTCCAGAGGTCCCTTCCAACCCCTGTGATTCTGTGATTCTGTGATATGATGCTGTTATTCCATGTACAAGATAGGTGTCAACTTCTGATCAAAGGAACTCTACCCTATGTCTCTGAATCATAGAGTGGCATTCTGATTTTGGGAATGGGATTAAATGTCCTTCTAAAGTGCTTGTCTGCAAAGGGAATTTTGATACCTAAATTACGTTATGCTCCTATCTTAACAAATAGAAGTAACAGCAGATGGAGACAGTGAGATTAATGGAGAACACAGTATATAGGAAAATTTTCCTTTGCAGACTATCGCAATACAGGTGTTTAAAGTAAAAAAATAAGTAACTAAGTGGCTTGAAGAGACAAGGTATCTGCTCCAAGCATAGTGATTTTGCAGTCAGACTATATAGCAAATAGCACAAGAAAGCCTTCTTCCAGTCTCCCTACAAATATTTATTTAAAATAGAAAACTTTTTCATCACAGCGGTAGTTTTAAATTTCTTCCCTTTTTAGATGCATTTCATAGACTATATTTTCCCAAAATGTATGTTTGGATTTAGATCTTGTAGTAGAATTCACTCTTGGAGCTGTGACAAGCCATTAAATGCAATAAGTAAAAGCAAAGTAGTGCTTACTTATGTAAAAGAATACTGCTAGAAAAAGAGTATAAACAGAAGCAGTCCAAACATGCATTGGGAATGTCTATACTACACTGGACTGCAGAGATCCCTGTGCTTGCACATGCCATAGTGACATGCAGAGAGTCCAACTTGCCTCTGTATTTAAGATAACTGTATTTGGTGAGTTAATAAGCTGTTTATGTCTCCATGGGGCTTATCACTCCACGGTGATCCTTGGCCTGGTGTGCCTATACTATTCCAAGGCTCAATGGACATTAACTTGGTGGTATCTGCATTTCGCAGGTGTACCAATTTCCTTACCAATTTTTATTGCTACACTAAATAGATATTGCCCTCCAAGCGTAGTGATTCCTCCATCTGGCACACATCTCAAAGCTTACTGACTTGTTTTTATCCAATTTCAACATACATGTTCTCATTTGAGACCCTGAATATATTCCAAATGCACTCAGGCATTGCTCCAAATAACAGCAGAGATAATCTTCATTTAGGAGAATGCAGGGTTCCAGGCAGATGATTTCTGTTCACAGTTTAGAGTTGCAAGTTGTGTATCTGCAGAACTGAACTTTTTAGTCACCTTTTAGGAAGAAATACTTACAAACACTTACAAATTAATGCAAGTGATTCCAGCAGTCTCACAAAAATTTGTCAAAAGGGAAAAAGCACTAAGCTAAGAATAAGAGTAAAAGACACAGTGAAAGACTGACTCTGTAGTATGCAAGTATAAAGACTAGAACAAGTAATTAGTTGCTGTAAGGAAGGGGTAGTGAACAAAAGCAGATACTGAACCAGATTTTCAGACTGCAAGCCAGGACTTCCCATTATTTTTAACATAGATAGATAATGAGTTGCAACTATTTCACTACTGTGCAGCTTCCACAGCACACATTCTTTACCCAGATACACCTCCCTGGAACTGGTTGTCAATGTCTTGATGCCTCAATGGTAAGACATTGAGGAAAAGGACTGCTCCGAAGGTGGATTTTGCCCTTCTCTGTGAGGGAAATCCTGTAGAATGATATTAATATTTCTAAATCATGAGAAATGATCAGTACTTTTGGTTCTGTTGTACCCCAGTTTTGAGAAGGAATAGTGAGGTAGACAAGGGACAATAAGTCTTTGTAATCAGCTGGAGTTAAAAGAAAGCAATTTCAAAGGTGTGTATTCCTGTACTGTGGCATTTATATACATTAAAAAATCTCGTGTTAACTGTACTCAACCTCTAAAGAGGATCTGAAAGCATAAGTCATTTAAATTCAGTTTCAAGTTTTATATCATAGCATTATCCCAATAAAATGGATTTTTATATGTATATATAAACTCTGTCTTGAATTTGTTTTTTAAGAGTCTGTTACTGCACCTTATATTTTATATAGTTATGTAATATATTACAGCCTGTGAGAGGTGGTGAACACACTTCAGCTGAAGGACATGCTGGTGATTTATGGAGCTGAAAGTCCATACACCTTAAATTAGGTTTTAGAACTGCAGTGTAATTTTTAACATGTAACAAGGAAATTCGTTTACAAAGACTACCCCGCAGCTTTGAAAGTCGCTGTAAAGATTAAGTTCTGTTTGACAGAAGGTGGGAGATTTAATTTTGAAATTTTTTGGGGAACAAATCAGATTATCATTCACCTCAAGGAATGCTAAACACGTTGGAAATGCTGGTTTTGTTTTTCATAGGTTTTGCAATGTCTTTATCAGAAATGTATCTATCAGCGTTTCTTACACCACTGTAATTATCCCAATGACAAAAACGCAGTAATATTCTTCTTGATGGTTAGTTTTTTATCAGTGAGAAAACAAGCAAGAAAGACCTGCTAAAAGCAAGGGTGCTGGAGGGGCTGAATTGCAGCAAAATGGAGGCTGAGGGGAAAAGGAGCACCTACCTCTCCCTGTTGCCTCAGGGCTTTGGCACTGAAGGGGACAAAGGTATGGGAAGGGAGGTCTAAGGAGAGCAGGAGGGGGCAGCTGCAGATGTAGGACGAGAGCAAAGAAAAACTTCAAGTTTTACTTTCACTAGGCCAAAATAGCTTCTCGGATAGAAAGCATTTCAAGACTAAGAAATCTACCTACTCTAGGTTTCTGCTTCTAAGTTCCTCTTATAACCCGTAGAAAGCTCATCAATGCAGGCAATGGAGTCTTAAACAGCAGTTCAGCTGAGTGGATAGGTGTCTGTCTTAGGGTGACTTTAATCAGTCTCTATCCTTCATTGTCTGCACTGATTAGGGGCTCAGTTCAATCGGCCATATACTATTTGAGATACCCTGGGATATCCAGTCTTCCACATCGAACACCAGCCCTTAATATACAAGTGCCTCTTTCCACATTTGATTTACCATGGGAAAAGCCCCAAAATGTCTTTGTCTCAAGTCAAACTCAGATGTGAATACTAGTAGAAAGAAATCTAAACCTCTGTGTTAGTCTGGGCTATGCTGGAGAAGATGACACACAGAGAATATTTACTCTGAAGCACCCTAAAAGGAATAAATTATAGGGTATAGATGCTTTAGGGTTGCAGGAAGAACATGACAAAATATGAAGTCATCCAGAATCTACTTTTTCATTTTAGGAGAAAAATAGTCTGCAGAGCCAGGAAATAACTATAAAATTGCAAGATATTCACTCAGAGAGACACTGAAAGCACAGGTTTAAATGAAGGCCTGAAAGTGTAGTACAGCAAATTTCTATGCAACACACACTTTTCAATAAATTTGCTTTGGCTGTACTTGCAACGCTTGTTTGTTTGCATCCTGCGGATATTTGGGGAATGGAATTGTACTAGCTTGTTGTTTGTAGACAGCAAATTTAAAAGTTCCATTAGTATTCAGAAGAAACAAATGATACATTCAAACATGTAATTATAAAGTACTGGTCTTCTCTCTTAAAGCCCTTAATTACAAACCCATCCTGTCTCCCATCTTTTATTTGCCAGTGAATCATCAAGTTGAATGTGCCAGGAAATGCCAGCCTGCATCACCCATCAAGCCAATTTTCCTTCAAATGTCTGTGTGCTTTATTCCATGATACAACTGATATACCAGAGCAACTCCTTCGAAGACTCTGCTGTGTCACTGTATTAATCACCTTCAGATGTCAGGTTAAAAGTCTCTACTATGAGGTCTATAAACAGGGTAAGTAACTGGTATGCTGTGACTGTATTTCTATGAATCTAATAAATTTATAATTTTTACCTCATTTTTCCTTTATGTTCTCAACTCTTAAGCTTATATTGCAAATTCCTGACGGCTGGGGATCTTTTGAATTAATTTCAGGATAATGAATATTTGTAAAGAATCAAATATGTCACAGGATGTCATCCCTGTTAAACTATTAAATCAGTCCTGAGGTCTTGAATAGAGAAACTTTCACCTGGTTAACTCCATGGAAAACAAATGCTATTAAAATTTGTATTAAAGAAACAGAAATGCAGAGCATGCAGTTAAAGTATTTTTAAAATTATTTGAAAAGGTTCTCATTCTTCCTCATTGTTTCACTGGGGGATTTGCAAAGCAAAGTTCACCCTACTTTTATGACATGTTAAAATGATATTAGTTGTGGATTTTAGCAAAAAAAGAACGTTAGTTGTTGGGATGCGATTCTGCCATTCAGTTTGCAGATTTTACTAAAGGTGAATCAAGCCAAAATTCATACCAAAAAGTCTGGGAGATATACTGGATATACTAGATCATAATGTGAATACATGTCAATAAAGAAATTCTGTTATCAATTAAAGATAGATATGCAAATAGAAATACAGCCTGACCTTACAGTCAACAGCCAATACAGTTTGTATTGGAAAAACCTTATCATTGTGGTCCAGTTTTGTTCACCAAACTGCAAAAAATCTGAAAAATAAGGTGGACAGTGTGGAACTGAAGAAGAAAGAGGAGAAACACTTTCAAGACCGAAAGTGTGTTAGTTAAGCTAAAAGAAATGCCCTTCCTGTAAAGAGGGACAACATAATCTGTATTTTCCTTTGTAGCACAGACTTAAGATGATGCAAGGAAGAGCATAACCAGTGTATGGATTGCCTAGGCATTAGTGAGGTCCTCTGTTACTGGATCTCTGTTGTCTTGCAGGGAGGAAACTGATGAATAAATGACTGTGGAGAAAACAAGACAAATGGATTTTCTGCTGTGATCCACACTATTAGGTAGAGGGGTGTCTGATTTTAGTTATGGTTTAAAACGTCTCAAACTACTATCAAGCCCTCTGGAGATTTGGAAAGTGCAGTCAGTCAAAGAGTTAGATTTCTGTTTGTCTTTTATTTTTTTGTGTAGCAGTCCTTGTACTTTATAAAGTTATTTACATAGTCAGTGAGATTTGGAAATACAGCTCAAATCACAGAAGT
The DNA here is from genome assembly GCA_013397275.1 of Burhinus bistriatus. Lineage (NCBI taxonomy): Eukaryota > Metazoa > Chordata > Aves > Charadriiformes > Burhinidae > Burhinus > Burhinus bistriatus. The sequence continues at coordinate 238,568 of VYXH01004382.1, read as the reverse complement.
CCAGGTTGTTGATTTATGGAACATAAAGGATATAAACCCCAAGTTAGATTTGAAAGCACAGCAGAATTATTTTTTCTCTCATTTTAACAGCAGAAACAGAAATTTCAATTACTTTAGACTATCCTGTGGCTTTGAAAGTCACTACAAAGATGAAGTCCTGTTCAACAGAAGGAAGGGAGGGAATTTAATTTGAATTTGGGAGAAAAATCAGATTACTAATCATCTTGGAAAAAAAAATGAAAGGGTTGAACACATGGAGACAAACCATACAAGAGTCTACAGTAAAGTTTATTTTTTGTATGTATTTATTTACAGGACATTAAGTTTTGCTCAGTATTTTTACCAGAATTTTTATTTTTTACTTTCAATTTCTTCTGTATTTGAGATGTGCATGGCATCATTTTCAAAAGAACACTTAGCAAGTACCCATTAAAAGCCGTTATAGCAGCTTTTGATACAGTATTTTGAATATTCACCACAGAACCACATGTAATTTTAATGGGAGAGAGTGGGAATCTCCTGGTCAGGAAAACAATATAACTCACTATTAGAACTGAGTTATTTGTTGAGAACCAGCTTCGTGTAATAGTATGAGAAACTCCCTGCATGCTACAAAGATAATTGTAAGAGAGTATGTTTTTGTTATTTCTATATTCAATACTAGGATAGTACCAGAATACTGCTAAACATAAATTGACCAAACCTGTAATTTATTAATAAAGTGTAAGGAGATACTATATCACAGATCTGAGTTAAAAGCAATCCTTAACTGCATCTACTTTTTCTGGGGGTTAACCCAGTTTGTTAAGACAGCATGGTTTCTGAAATCAGTCTGTATACATGCTTATGAACATCTGTCCATCTTGTCTACCCCTATCCTGACTCCAGACAATTTTTTAATCCGTTAACTAAAATCAATCACATTTAAAAGAAAGTAGACATTTCAAAGAGACTTTGGTCCTGTAACTAGCCAGCTGGGTACAGGAGAGAGAAACCAGTTGTACACCCACTAAGGGAAAGGGTGTTGCATGAGTTCCAGTTAGTAGACACCACACAATCCATACCAGAACAACGTAACATAAAAGTCCTAATTAAAGGACAGACCTCAGTTGTAATTACCTTTTATTAGATATCAGAGAGTCCAAATTAAGGTTCAGCTTTGTAAGAGTCAAGCCTTTGCTGGCTCCACAGTTTACAAATTTCACATATATTTGATTCTGGAGTCTCTCATCCTCTCCTTCTTTTCATCTTATGGTTAATAACCCCTTTTCCTTTCTTTCTCCTTAACCCATCCACTTGTGATGCATTGGTGAGGTCCAAAAGCAACCTAGGACTTTTTCTTGTGAAGAGATCATAGTACTTATACTACAGATTGTCACACTGCACCCCCTTCTGCTTTCAACGCTATTCTTGTTAGAGGAAAGATTAGCAAATCCCCACATAATTTGTACTAAGCATCTGCAGTATCTCCTGTGTTAATGTATGAGGAGAATTCTTTGAGTTTGGTTGAAGTCAGACAGAGAATGAATAACATCTGGAATATAGGAATAATCATAGTAGAAGGGTTATCTATTGTATGTCTTACCCTAGTGATAGAGGGCTCTCATTAGGAACCAGGGACACACTAGACAGGTACAGCTTCAGAAAAGACAATCACTGGCTTAAAAAAACTCTCAGTAAGGCAATGGTAATCAAGTAGATGTTAAACATTGGACAAGACAAAAGTGTATCTCAATCCATACCACAATTAGGATTAAAAATCCTGGAGACATCCAAAAGCAATCAACAAAGACATGAGTTTAATAGTTCTTAAGCGTCATTAATGTCATAATACTATACAAAATAATTAACATATCAAAACTTAGACTAATTTATAATATATGACATAAAATCATAGAATCAAAGAATCGTAGAATAGTTTGGATTGGAAGGGACCTTTAAAGGTCATCTAGTCCAACTTCCCTACAATGACTTGGGACATCTTCAACTAGATCAGGTTGCTCAGAGCCCTGTCCAACCTAACCTTGAATGTTTCTAGGGATGGGGCATCTACCCCCTCTCTGGGCAACCTGTTACAGTGTCTCACCACCCTCATTGTAAAAAATTTCTTCCTTATATCTAGTCTAAATCTACACTCTTTTAGTATAAAACCATTGCCCCTTGTCCTGTCACAACAGGACCTGCTAAAAAGTTTATCCCCATCTTTCTTATAAACCTTATAACCTTTCCTTATATCCTTAAGTGTTGAAAGGCTGCAATAAGGTCTCCCTGGATATATGCTGTACTTTTTTCCTCTGAAATATAATTTTAGAATACTCTTGTTTTGATTGGCTAATGCTCACTTGCCATACTTACCACGACCCATAAAAACCAGAAAGGCAAATGCAAACAAAGTCAAGATTTGTCATGTTGATAATTAGGGTATGTCACAAATATAACGTACACAAGAACATTGTTAAACATGCTATTTTTCACCTAAGCAATCAAGAAGAATGGGTGAGTAAACAGTGTGATCTTTGGCAAATAATTTAATACATTTAATAGCTATACTCTTCGTCACAGAAATACTACCTATTTGCTTAAAAGATCTTGACCAGTTATCCTCCAAGCCCTTGGGAAAAGGGCTGGATTTGACACTGTACTGTTACAGTTCTTCCTGTAATGGAGATTTTGGATGAAGCTCTTAGGAGCTTCTGTAGTATTCATACTAACAATGATTATTACCAATCACAAATTGTCAGCACTCGTTAAAGGAATGGTAAAATATGTCAAGCTGTCATCTGAAATCTCTGGTTTGGCTACTTGCTTAGGGTATGAAATAGTCAGTTTAGTGATTAGGTTCAAATGGCAAAGATCACAATGTTAAGTAAAGCTGGAAATCTGAATTGCATGTCATAATTCCAATTTAAAAATGAGAAGCTCTTAATTTTCTCTCATGTGTTTTTCTTTGAATATTTCCAGTTTATAAAGATTTGTGTGTTTCTGTTTCACAGAAGTGAAGTTAACCTTTCTTGTGTTTTCTCTGATTTTTATTCATCATGCCATACCATGCTGCAGGGTGTCTGACACTTCTTCCCATATGTACATATCATCTGGAGGCAGCAGAACATCAACTTCAGGTAACTGAAATAAGAAAGTCTTATATCTTAATTTTTTTGATTCAAATTAGTCAATGAAGGGGGCACTGTGCAGGGTGTAAATAATAGCAGAATTAGAAACCCTTAGTCTCCAATTACATTATGTGAAGTTTTATATGAATAAAACATTACAGAATGTTGACATAATTTGTTGTATGCATTAATTGCTCTCTCAACTGGATGTTCAATGTTGCAATTTTTGAGGGGTTAATTAATTAAAGCAAGCTATATCATACTGCTCAGACACTACTGAATTTAGATTACTCAATGTGCAATTTGATCTCATCCAGCAATACTCTTGCAAGTCCTCTGCTGGAACTAAGAAATAATCTTCAGTCAAAGTAATTAATTTCTCACAACTTGCAAAGTATAAACCATTTACAAACTGGATGCCATAGTCAAGGTTAGATACAAACTTTTGCCAGGGGCTTCAGGAAGAGTGCCAGTCAGAACTGTAAGACTTCAAAGTGTTTGGTATTTTTTGACATCTATTCCCTTCCAAGATCTACCATCAACCTGAAGTGCAGAGGTGTGCTGCAAAGGCTTGCAATGGTTCTGTTTAATCTGGTTGGGCGTTTCGTTGTGGGTTTTTTCTTTGTTTTGGTTTGGATTGGATTTTTTTGTCGATTTGTTTCTATTTTGTGACAGTAAATTCCTAGTCTGCTGTAGAATTTAACTTCAATGTATTCCCTTTTTTTGCAGCTATGGGAATGTTTAGCAAGGACACCTATTTCTATGCTGCAGTTTGCAGAACATCCTTGTACTTTCCCTTTGCTGTCCAGTTTCTCATTTTCCATCACTGAGACTGTGTCCCTGAACAACATACCTCAGCATGATTTGCAAACGTTTTGGTAGGACTTCACTGCTAAAGGCTGAGGGGCTGGAATTGCAGTCTGGAAAATATGAATTAAAAATCATGGCTTTAGATTGAAAAAATTTAAATCTGACTTAGCAAAGTTAAATTCCTAAAGTTATATTTAAACACATACACAGAAATGTCTTGATTTTTTCAGAAATGTGAGCAACTATAAATCCTTTCAAGAGTGAAGCTATAAAAATCTTGGAGTTTTTTTTCTATAAATTAGATTCCTTAATACATATTTAGAGACCATATAACCCTAACTGTAAAGGCAGTGCTTTCCTTTTGATTAGCATTTCTTTCTAACTGTGCTTTTTCATATTACCAATCTTTATAATAACGGTCCTTGAAGTAGAGACATTAGTTTTGGCTATAGAAAAATATTTGAAGAAGTAAAAGTGTGACCTATTTTCATGCATTTGTTATGCTTCTGAATTCAAAAATAAAATTAATATTAATCTAAATCCAGACTTTCAAACAGTTGGTTAATTCAACCAAAATACACTCAGAGTTTAATAATTTTTCAGTAAAATCAATGCTGCTTGAAGATTTTGAAGATAAAGTGACATAATGTACCCATAGTTAAAATTTCTGCAAATATTTTCAAGAACAGAGTACAGTAGCAATTTTAAGAACTAAAGTCTGAGGAAAATGTAAATTTACATGAGTTGTCTAGAACTTTATCTTGCAGCCCTAAAAGCACTGCCTTTGACTTAAGATATATACTGATTGCAATTAAGAAGTCACACACTCTCATTTTTTCTGTAAATCTTCCAGGCATGTCTTCTGAGGTAAATTGCATTGAGTAAATACAGAGTGGTAAAAATGTGGTATTTAATCTGAAATATTACATATGGTTAAATATCACATCTAGTTATGATTTTACTTAGTAAGGTGATATAAAAATTGCAGAAAAATTATGTGAAGAATTGGACATTCCTAGGGGAGTAGGCTTTATCTTTTAAGCAGAGGACCAGATTTTATCAGATCGCTGCATTGATAATTAGCTAGTGTTGGAAACCGTGCACAATTTTCATGACCACCCTAAAGAGCTGTATACAGGCATCATAGGTGGATATTAAAGGTTTTGCTGCCCATCGCCAGATGCTAATCCAAGTGGGAGAAACTTGTGGCAGAGAATATGCTTTCAGTCTTCCGAAGACCTATCTCTGTGTCACCAGTGAGAATGACTGAAATGTAGAATTCTGTGGACCTGATTTTAACTGAAGATACTTCAATGGGTAATTATTTCTGACTCTGGATAGCTGGGTCATCTTTCCAAAGAACGCTACAGTGACCTAGTAGAACTCTTGGTTCAAATTCATAAAAATCACGTTTTTTTCAATATCCGTGTCTGTCTAGAATGCAGGATAATTTTCTCTCTTGAAATACATTCTATTTAAGAAGTTTTAGCATTTGAGAGGGCAGGAATGGTACACTATATAGTTTTAAACACTTGAAAGAATATTTTGAGGATTTTTTACTTTTATTTTTCATATCCATGGTCTAGACAGGTAAAGAGAAGAGGAGACATCTGTCTTCAGTAGCCAGCAAAGCAGCTGGAAATTCTCTAATTCCATTTGGAAGTCTCAAAGTCAGATGTATATTCAGTCTCCTTGAAGTGACATTGATGAGCTTAGACTATTGAAGTCAAATAAAACCCCTTGGAGTTAAACTTTTCCATGAAATAAAAAATCCACTCTGCAGCACATATCCTTTACTTTACCTAGTTGAACAGTACTGAATCAAAATTAATTGTCTTTGAAATGCATACGCTTTACATCTTGAAAGCTAATCATTATCACTAGAAGAAATGTCTGCTGTATAATGAATAAATTCAAGATAGAATGAAAGAGTCTTTCTTTCTCATATTCTCCAATTGTAATTTGGTAGTGTAACACTAATCTATGAAGAGACAGAATTCTTAGCCAAATAACAGAGAATTAGCTTTGACTCAATTACTACCTTGCTATGTCACCTTGATAAAGTTGGGGAAACACATTATATCCTTACTCAATTGAAAAACCACAACATAGGAAAAGTTACTTACAAACTCCATGTTTTCTTTCGATCTTTCCTTCTAAAGTAGCAAAAGTGCCTTTATGATAAAAGACATCCTTAAGACAACTTTGAAATACTGTGGATAGCTGCACTCTAGTCTCATGAGCTAGTTTACGTCTGTGCTCTTCTGCAGTGGTGGAGATGCATTTGCCTGACTTAGCTTTTCAACCACCCAGCTCTTACACAGAAGATAGGTGCCACTACCCACGTACAGCAACGTGAACTGGAACCCAAAACTGAGACAGGCCCTTTTTTGTGTCCCCATGTTTTAGTGGAAAAGATTGTCATCTAAGTATAATAGACAGATTCTCCCTTTGAACTTACATTTTTTGTATGAGCAATGCGGAACTCATACTGTTGAATATCAATCTGCAGGTCTCATGAGGTTTGCTGGCAGTGCATATTATTAATCTTCAACACTTGTTTAAACACATTAATCTTCACTATTGTCTATTTCTGGATACCATAAGAGAGGCAGAAGCAGAGAACAGTTTGCAAAGTCACGATCCAACACATGGCCCTGGTTGAAATCTGAACAGCAGGTCAAAAGATCTTTATCGGAGCAGAAACAATAGCGGTGAAGCTCTGCTCCAGCGCATCCTGGGACTGCCAAGACCTTGCTCCAGGAAAAGCCCTGCAACTCAGTCAGCCAAAGGCATACGACAACTGGCCCATATGAATAGCAATGACAGCCTGCTGCCAACTTCAAGGATGACATAGCTGGCCTGGAAACAAGCTTTGGGTAATCCATCACGTGTTTGCAGCATGCCTGAAGTTTTGCTGTTCTCTGGTTTATGTCATGTCACTCACAAACAGTAGGGCTGTCGTCCGTGGTGGGAATGCTGCAGTCCTCTGCATACAAAGGGAGGTTGCACGAACAGTAACTGAGGTGCGAGTAGACAACTCACATGGCAGGGCAGAGGCTAAACAGAACTTCATATTGACTTCAGTTGTGTGAAGAAAGAACTAGAAAATAGTACTGGTGTTATTTTTGTTAATTATTGCTAATGGAGAGTTCCTTTAAGTAACTGGGGAAAGCAAGGCTACTGAACGAGCGCAACAGGGAATGACTGAAGCTCTGGCGCCTGAGGGTTTGGGCTGGGAAATGCCGTGTGCTCACACAGACATGCACACACTCACACACAAGAACCCACCACCGAAGGCCTCGCTGACAGTCTGCACATCAGTGGTAGATCTTGGGTACATCTGTATGGTTAGATCTAAACTCAGCACATTGCTGGCATGACAGCATATAGAAAAAAGCTCAAGCTGACATGCACTGAAGAGCCAGATACTGCCTTGTATCCTACATCGCTGGAGTATGGTAGTGTTCAACAAAATAATAATATTATGTGTCTTCAGCCTATGAAATACTGCAGAAAAAGCCTATTGTGAGTGCAGCAGAGAAATAAAGCATAATGTATATGGTAACTCAGGAGGAGACAGATTACAGGAAGATAATACTACACAAGTAACTAATGGGTTTTCTATTATGATCATGCAGCAACTTCAGCAGAAGAATAATTAGAGATAGATAAGCACAAGGAAGACTGTACAGCAAATGAATTGATGTTTTAAACAAATATTTCACTATGTATGTCAGATTTTCATTCAGAAGCCAATAGAAAAGAAATAAGCAGTTTCTTGAAGTGTAGCATTTTAGGGCTTAGTGAATATTCATACTGTATAAAAAAACCTGCAGATAAAGTCATCTTTTTTAAAATAGAGATTTTCCCTACTACGGTCACTTAATCAGTTATTTCTTTTAAACTGATTCTTTTGTGAATGTATTATCCTTTAAAAAGTCAATAGATGAAACATTAACTCTTACTTTTCTGGCTTTTACGGAGTTCTGGTTGGTTCGTTCGTTTGTTTGTTTCAATATTGACCTTACTGGTGCATAAATTGCATTGCTTGTATGCTTATTTTATTGAAATACTAAAAAATGCTTTAGCTGCAGTTTCTCTAAGCTTCAGACATTAAATTGAAAAGAAAAAAAAAATTATACTTCTTTTATATGGCCAGTGTAGGTGGATGGCAGGCCAGCATGAACTCGATGATATAATTCCCAAAGCAGATGCCCCTGTGAGCTCTTTAAATAGAATACTTTTTTCCAAAAGGGTCAGATTCTGCTTTGTTACTTATATTGAATAGGACTTTACTTAGTGAGTCATCCTAGTTAATCAATGGCATTATGATCACAGAATAGTATTAATCAGCATGACTAACTGGATCACAACACAGCCTAAACTTGGCAGCATTTACAGTGAAACACAAAGATAAATAAATGGTTATTCTTATAAATGCCAGATTGTGCTAACCAGTCTCATGTCATGACAGGTTCTAATTATGTTACTCTGGGAAATTATTTTGATGAGCAGCTTAAAGCAGAAGCAATTATTATGTTTATTTGTGTGCTATGCTATCTGCTATGCAAAATGATTTTGGAGCATCTTATGATAACTTAGACTTTGCAATTTTTATTTTCTGAAACAATTTCAAACTGAAATTCTAGTAGTCATGGCTTCCTTTTTCATTCCACAATACTCCTTAGCTTTGGGGGAATGAGATTTCTAGAGATGCTAGAGATTCTAGTAAACCCTTCAAAAGCCTTCCTTCTTTTCCAGGCACGGCTTCAATTAAAGAAGAGATTGCCCACTTAAGTGTGTCAACTCTCTTGCAAAATGTAAAAAGGCACTTGAAAGACATATTTATGTATATCAAATGAACAGCACACCCAGTTAATCTGTCATTGGACCTAAATCATTGCCTTGCGGACTATTGCTCTCAGGGAGCTGAGGCTGTGGTCAGACACACTGCTCCATTGCAACTCCAGCAGTTTAAGAGGCTAACATTCCCTTTCCACCTACAAGGGCTTTTAACATTGACTCTCTGCCAGAGGTTACTTTCCCCTCAGCCAATCTGGAATAACTGTCCATGTAATTATGCCATAAATCCAATCTCATCAAAATAATGTGGGTTAGGAAGCCGTATTATTCTAAGTGTGTAAGGTAGCTGTAACGACTATGATGGAACCAAGTTAGGTGTTACTCGTGCAGTTTTGTTGGCAGATATGAGGCCTGGGTAATCACGGGCAGGCAACAGGCAATCGTTTGCTCCAGCTCAAATATAACCAGAACAGAATTTCTGATGATGGCTTTACTTTTCCTTTTGTTTCCTCATTTTAAAACTCTAAGTGCAGTACTTCAGAAGACTGTTGTTAAGGTTTAACTAGTGTCAACAAAGTGATTTGAGAATTTCAAATGACATTATAAAAAGTTACAGGAAAAACATTAATGTCAAATAGCTGTAAGTCAGACCAGTGAGAGCCAGCTTGTGCAGAAACACAATAACTAGCCCTATGGCTTCAGGAGAAATATTGACATATGGTTTGAGAGAACAACATCAAAGTGTCAGGGCTTTGCATGGTCCAGCTGGGACATGGCAAGTCAGAAACTAAAGACATTTTAGTCACCATAACTGTTATCAAATGCAATAATAATTCATAAGCTCAGAAACCTTGCCATTATATGGTTTTTAGCCTGGCTTCTCAGGAAATTCAGGTTTGCACAATCACGCCTTTGATCAAGATCTGTACTTATATAGATCTTTCTTTCCTCCTTTAACTTTGAGATATGTTCACCAATATCAGCCAGGAGTAGACACCTCTGAGGAAATTAAATTTTTCATGAATGAGCTAGCCAGGTAAAAGAGAGAAACCCTGTACATATTTGACTAAGAGGCTTCTCAGTTCACCAAACCTGAGAAATTATCACGGCCCTACCAAACTTACAGAACTAATCAGAGAAGCAGCAGCTTGCAGTTAATCCTCAAGAGATGAACTCAAGACATGATAAGAGCCAGAAGTACACACATTATTTGGCACCAGGTATTTCACACTGCAGCAATAAGTTACAAATGTTCCAGCTGCAGGAAAAGATTCAGATGGGTATGCAGGAAAGCATACCCCACTTCATTGTTTCTCCTCTTCATTTTGATACCAGAAACAAATCACCATGTTGGATGTGAGATCTGAAAGTGCTTCCACAGTGGCACCTACAGATTAAGACTTTCTTCCTAGGCTGTATTTTTGGTGTTCTGCCCAGCCATGTAGTACATCAGTCTTCTGCTCTGCTTTACAGATGTGTGTTGTGTCACTCGTCTGCTCTGCTTTACAAACTCACTGAAGTGTTTGCTGAAGAAGAGCCAGTGGGAATAGTGCCTTCACTCCACCTCTGAGGAGAGTGACTGATGTAGACATATTAATATGTCTGCAGCAGTCTTCTTATGCAGGCCTGTGCATTTCATCAGGCTTGAGAGACTTCTGCAGACTAAGGGAGTAGCAGATGAATCAGAGGAGCAGCAACCCACAATATAACTGCAAGCGTTGAAACAGCCAGTGGTATTGCTGGAAGTCATGTCAAGGCATGGGGACAGCCAGCTGGAGAGCTAGAGTTTTTGCTCCAGAAAATTGTCCTATGATTCTTTTCTTTTCTGGGTTGTGTTTTATTTTGTTTTTCTCTTTGGAAGAGTGTTTGAGTGTGTCTTGTTTTTATGTAATTTTTGTGACATTCTGCTCTATAAATGAAATATTAAAAGATACAAGCAATAGCACAGCATCTTTAGCTGAAATTGCATCTCTAAACATTAATTTGGGAGACTGGGGAGAGGGAAATGAATATTCTTTCTTTAAATCTTTTGTATAATTTCATTACTTTGCAGAATTTATTCATGAAAAATAATAGCATGTATTTGCTTCCCTAGCAAACAATTTTCTTCCCTCTTTCTTTAAACCATGATTTTTGTTTCAGGAGACAATTGTAATAGCTTTCCAAACAAATGAGACATATGTTATTAGGTAGATGTCTAAAAGAGAAATTCATCTGTAAATCTGCTTACCTCTCTTTTCCTTTCAAACACAACGCTGAATCACATTTATACACCTTGATAGCACAAAGTATTAACACAGGTTATTTTTATTAAGAAGTTGTGAAAAACTGCGTGGGATTTCTTTGGCAACATTGCTTAGTCCAAATGTGGATACCCTGATGGAAAGAGTAGTAACTCTGTGGAAAATTGCAGGAACGTTGACAAATGAAACTTGTCACAATGCCCAAGAATTAGCACTTGTTAACAGTGAAAGAACATGATGTCTATCACTGCATTCAATAACAAGGCTTACAGATGAATAGATTAATCATTGCTCATTTTAAAGGATTATTAAGGGTTTAATGAAATTTTTGGAACAGTAGGATACCCAGACTAGCAGAGCCAATGATATTTCACACCCTATATTGAAGGAACTATTATAAGATTGTATTTAAATGATTATTTTGGCTATAGACAATTATTGGCACAGTTGTTTTGGCTTTTCTAAGTGAAGATCATATCACACAGCTTCTTACTTTGAATGACTTTGTCTCAGGGCCATAGCTAGGAAGCGGGATGCCTCATGCTTCAGCATGCTGACTTCTGGACATTAAATACACAAAATCTTTCTCAGTCAGGAACAAATGGTAAAAACACTGGCTCTGTGATTTGGAGTGAAATAAAAGTTTGCTTTTCAGCAGGATGCTGCAGCTGCCTGTGTTGCATCTGAGGGGGATCTAGACCCCCCGATCAGGACCTCACCTCACCCTGGGCCCAAGGGAGAGCCCAGCACCACCATTTTCTTCCCCAACAGCTAATGTATAAAAGTGCAAGTTACCTTATGTTGACTGTAGGCTAACAATAGACCAGGTTTGCAGCTTTAAAGAGGGATCCAACAAGGAAGACAAGAGTGTTTGAGATCCTGCGCCCTTCTAGGATTTTGGAGCTCTAAACAAAGTTATGAAAAGACACCTTATCTCTTGGGATTTGGCGTTCAAAACCCACACTGAAAGAGAGATACAGTTTCTTTACTAAAACAGAGCAGACCTGAATCTTGGTTTAAAATGTCAGTGTAGAAGTCATGTCCCCTTTTATATAGCAGACACATAGGAGATGAAAGTGCCTGAAAAGGTTTAGTTCACATCTCCCACCCGTGAGAAGCCAGTCTTGGTGCTAATCTTCATTGGGTGAGGTCCTTTTCTCCTTTCCTGTGGAATCTGGTGATAAAACCTTACCAGCAAGAGGCAGGGAAAGATAGAGAGTAACCATCACTCTCACATATTAGCATGTTCAATAACATGTCTGGGAGTGGTGAAGGAAAGAAAGGGCATGGTTCTGCTGCCACCTCCTCCGGTGTTTTAAAAAAAGGCTATATAATACAAAGATAAGACAGTGGCCTGTTGGTCTGAGAACTACCAAGAGATAGTCTGCGAGTAAGCCCTTTTTTCAATAATATTTCAGTTTTTTTAATATGGATGAATATTGGATGAATATACGGAAGAATACCTTTGCCTTTCCATCTGTCGTCTTTTTTTCCCTAGAGGGCATTTTTCAACAGCTTCAGGAGGAGTTTCTAGACTGTTCCCTAATATCTTCATTGTGGCACAAACTACTGTGCATTCTTCTTTCACTGCAGTGGATGGATTTACTTATCTGGAAAGCATCCGTTTCTTTGTGTAAAATAACTTTTTTATCTGTTACACTGAATATCTTCCTCTGTACATCTGGTGGAGGAGCTTGAAAGGATCACTGTGGGAAGGGCAATTAATTTTAAAACTGCAAAACTACCTAAATTCAAGTCAGCTGTATGCCTCACATTGTCCTGAAGGTAAATTTACTTTTTTTTTCCATTAAGATTTTTGTTTTGTCTGATATGTATGTAACTTGGTATATGTAAATAGTAACATGCTAAAATGATTAGTAAAATCCCAGTTTCATAAAACATACAGCAGAAAGAGACAAAGAAGAATTCATATAAGATAAAACACATTTAGGACAGCAGCTGACTATTTGGAATGATCTTGTACAAAATGACAAGTCCTAACAGCAGTTCTTGCAAAAGACAGGTAAATACATTTAATGATCTTTATTATAAAGTGCCATTTTACCATGAACCTCCGTCTATTTCAAAATTACTCAGAAGCAGGGCCATGTGGAGATGTTTCTCGTTATACACATACTTCCACACTCACACTAGACTAATAAGGTCTTAAAGCACCTTAATGAGTTGTTTCTTTAACACTGAGGTAAAAGAAAAGGAAAAGAAAATAATATGAATATTTCAGTACGTAAACAAGGATAATATGACTTGTCACGTTAAGTTTGAGGAAGATGGCTCCTAAATAACCAGCGTAAAAAGCATTTTGAGGAAGATGGCTCCTAAATAACCAGCATAAAAAGCATTTAGGAACTAATTGTAGAGTTCTGTGTTGAATTTCATTTATCAACGTACTTGCCACAGTCCTTTATTCCTTTTAAAGATTATTCCCTATAAAGAGGTGCTTATATCACACCCGCTGTGTGAAATTTGTATTCAAACATGAATGTATGCAGCTGTATGATTGTTTGTGAGCGCACACAAAGTTCTATAAAGAAAACTAAAAGCAAATAAATTCATTCAGAATTCAAGATTGAAAAAAGTGGAGAATCTATATAAAAGGAGCATGAAAATTAGCATTAACACTAAAAATATTGCAACAAAACTTAGAGTTTTTATCCCAGTCTTGATTAAGAATTCAGAATGAGTCCTGAAAGCCAGCAGAACGGTCTCATAATCTACATAAAATTACACAGCAAAAAAAGGAATTGGATAGATTTTCTTGTTCAATAGATACCTTTTGTGGACAGAATATTTGCATTTTATATACCTACATGGTGTTTGGCCATGTGTATACACTTCACTGCAAAAGACAAGTATTGTACAAGTTCATGTTTATCAGTATACAATTTTGTACAAAATTGTACAAAATGTGTTACTTAGTATTCATATACAAATTGCATTAACACTTTCCCACATGGCTCGTTATTATTTAGAACATGTTGCAGTCAGACATAACAACTGTAGGGAGGAGACAGAGTCACTGACAGGTACATGAAGAAAAATATTTTTGGCAGACTTTATCAAGTCTGCATTACAGCTTCACAGCAGCAGATGAGATCACAATGTGCTAATGTCTGTACCAACCGATGATTTCCCATTTCACTTCCCTCCTCCTAGCACCTGACCTACTTTACATCACTTTACCCTGATGGGCTGTATAAAGCACCTGAAAATCCTTCAAACCGTGGTGATCTCGTAATGCTCCAGGTACAAATCCTCAGTTATTACTGTCCATCACTTATATGCTAGAAACATCCCAGTGGCCATTCACAGGCATAAATTACCATTCTGTGTCAGGCAACAGTTTTAGTCCCAGAAGCACTGTGCTGTTAAGGGAGCTCCTACTGTCCTGGACTATTAGTTGCAGATGAGAGTGTGAGCAAAGACTTTAAGAAACTGTCTCCTCCTCTCTGGTTAGTATTCTCTGAGCTACTACTGCCCTCTAATAGAACATAAGAGATACTATTATTGTACAAAGGAGAGCTATAGGGTTCCTGACATAAACTATCTGTATAAAAGACTTTTAAAAAGAAATGTAGAAATAAACTGCATTCTTCTTAAACAACTTATTTTAAAATGCCAGAGTTAGTCTGGCCAAAGGAATATGAACCTAATCTCTGCCTTTTATTATTGCAGAATAAGTACCTCAAAATAGAAAATGTAAATTGATAGGGAAAAAAATTTAAAATGAGAAAAATTTTAGAAAATTATGTCTGCCTTTTTAGGAAGCTGAGTGTAGCAGATAATACAAATGTGTAATTACAAAAAAATATCTTCACAAAAATGTTGTGAAACAGTTAAAATATTACACACAGTATACATTCAGAAAAAAACAAATTAAAAAGCAATCAAATGAATAGTTATTAGCTGCATTATGTTCCCTCCACTCCTTTACCCACAGGCATTGTACCATTATTGCAGTTATTGTATATCACAAATTACAGACCTGTTCTAATATTTGCTACCATAGAATTACAGCCTAGAGGAGTGCCAAGTTTTCTGCCATCAGCATTCAGGATGCTACCTTTGTGAGGGTAACAAGAGAAACCAAAGCAGGCAATCAACAATGTGCAAAAAACTGCAGAGAATTATAGCATAAAAATATGCTCCCTCCAAGCTATTATAAAACCCAAGCCTATACTTACTCATTATGTATTTTCAGGTTCCTAAGCGTGCGGAGCCCACAGCACTGAGAGGCACACCTCAGGGTACACTTATAGGTGCACGTGGCAGGCACGCTTGAGCTTACTTTACAGTCCAAAGCTGCATGACCAAGGAAGTGAACCATCAAGCCAAAGCTGATATACCCTGCTGGAAATCTTCACTTCGGAGCTCTGCCAACCCAGCCTCATTCCTTTTTTCTTCATTGGCGTGGGTTAAAGCTGGTGAAGGGTCTAGAGAACAAGTCTTATGAAGCGCAGCTGGGGGAACTGGGGTTGTTTAGTCTGGAGAAGAGAAGGCTGAGGGGAGACCTTATCGCTCTCTACAACTACCTGAAAGGAGGTTGTAGAGAGGTGGGGGTCGGTCTCTTCTCCCAAGTAACCAGTGACAGGACGAGAGGAAATAGCCCCAGATTGCACCAGGGGAGGTTTAGACTGGATATTAGGTTAACAAACATTGGAACAGGCTGCCCAGGGAAGGGGTGGAATCGCCATTCCTAGAGGTATTTAAAAGATGGGTAGACATGGTGCTTAGGGACATGATTTAGTGGTGGTTTTGCCAGTGTCAGGTTTACAGTTGGACTCGATGACCTCAAAGGTCTTCTCCGACCTAGGTGATTCTATGATTCTGTGATTCTGTGTGGGGGAAGTCACAAAGTGTGACCAATAGCTCTTGAAGGACTGTCTGTCATGGGACCAGTGAGGAAGTGAAATGGGTTTTCAAGAGACTGACGTGAGACAGTAACTTAAGTCTTTTGACTAAGGGGCCTTGGAAACTCAGGATAGCAGTTGGCCCTGGGTAAGATTTGATTTTCAGTGCTGTTTTTAGGGCAAATACTTCCAACATTTCTTTGCATGTACTAAATCATGTGGAAGAGAGGTAAGACTTCCTAAAAATGTGCGTCTTCAGGCCAACAGCTGTGTACAAGATAA
Source organism: Burhinus bistriatus (assembly GCA_013397275.1). Classification (NCBI taxonomy): domain Eukaryota; kingdom Metazoa; phylum Chordata; class Aves; order Charadriiformes; family Burhinidae; genus Burhinus; species Burhinus bistriatus. Next base: position 222,449 of record VYXH01004382.1, on the reverse strand, counting down.
AGTCCATAGTCCTATGAATCTCTGAACACACAAATGGGTCCCAGTAGCAGAAA
>VYXH01004382.1:139091-222313 GCA_013397275.1 Burhinus bistriatus | reverse complement strand
AAGGGAAGGGAAGGGAAGGGAAGGGAAGGGAAGGGAAGGGAAGGGAAGGGAAGTTTTGGTTATTAAACAGAATACTATTTTGGCTTACCAATAACAAACCTGGGGAAATTTGGAGAAAAAGGACTGTTTTCCTCAAAACCTTTATGTATCAAAATTTATGATTTCATCCAGCAGAGGTCATTTGAGAGTGTACCTACAGAATGATGCAGAGTACTGCTGTGATGCAGACTGTGTTTTGCTATGAAGCAGCCTTCCAGGACTTCTTTCACAAGCCACATTCGTCTTGATCAATGATAATGATACAAATTGATGAATGATACATGATACAAATAATGAATAATACATGATACAAATCAGAGGGGTAGAGGGTGAGGAGTGAGGCACTACACTGAGATGGGTAGGTGGTACTAGAAACCTGTTCCAGAGCTAAGATTAGCCTGTGTTTTTGCCCTTTACCATTTCATATGTGGCAGACTTCATAAGAAATGTATATAGTTCATTTCTATACTTCAGATCAGTAAACAACTCTATATTTTTGTGGTGTGTTCAGTCTAAAAATTGTTGAAAGAGACAGAGTGAGTTTTTGCCTTCCCGAAAAATGATGAGAATAATTTATTTCTAATTTTTGCTGCCACTGTCACAAGCTACATTATTAAGAAAAAGTATTCTGGAAAGTGCAATGAAAACAAGAAATATTTCCTCTCTGAAGGTAATGTTTGCTATTAAACCTAAAACCCCAGAGCAATGTGAAGGTCTAGGATGATCATGTAATATGATCACTATATCTTGCCTAATACCTAAGGAGTGATTTTCATGTGTTCGAACAAGCCCTGGTTTTTTTCAATATTTCCCACATTACTGTGTTTTGGACAACTGCATACCTTAATGACCAAGCCTCTGACTTGTAATTTATGTCTCCTTATTACCCATGAGTGGGATTCAAGTGTCTCAAGTTAGGTACAGATGACTATTTATAAGTGACTAAGTATTACACAAATTTATCTTGCTAGTCCACTCCTCCCCCATTCCCAAAGCTCACTTAATGTTTAAATCCATCTGTAGAATTGAGATGTAAAGTTTTATCTATTGCTTATGGCGAGGGCTTGGCTTCTAAAGTGAAGCATGCTGGATATACAGGTCACTTAGCTATCTGTGAAAACTCTTCAAAATGAATATGGTGATTGGAATTTCTGCCACTAAGTTTCACACTCAGAAAAGGTGGTTTTAATGTTCACAGACAACTGCATCTTTATGACATTTATGCTGTCCAGCACTGGTTTGATTTTCTCAGGCTCCATAAGGGGTGATTTTTTTTCTGGAGTTTGGCCTCTGTTTCCTAAAATTTCACAAAAAAAAAGACCAACTTACACCTCATTATGGTATAAATGCAAATGAAAAACTAAAATAGCCATTTCGTTTCCTACACGACCACTTATCTGGAATCAGTAGGCTCAGATCCTTCTTTCACAGGAGACAGTTAACATTCTTTAACAGAACACTAGAAATGCAGGACGCAGCAGTTTGGCTTTTGAAGCTAATGGCAGTTTTGCCATTAATTCTGAAGAGGCACACTTTTTATTGCTACTCTAGTGAATGTTGAGTGCCTTCCTGAACATAGTCGTGCAATTCCACACCACAGTACAGTGTGGGGTACTGGGCAGAGGCCCACCTTTAAGGTCCACTTGTTCATATAAGTCTGAATGAATTGACAGGAAGAAAGACTGAACTGTCTTTGACTTACAAATCATTACGCTTACCTCCAGGATATGGTGCCCCTGTCTGAGAGTACCTGGAATGATGACTGTTCCCACTCACGCTCCCTGAGTTGAACTTCTTTTCAGGTTTCAGTCTGTGATTAGTAGTTTCTGTGCTGTGTTTCAAGTCCTCCTTTCTGAAGCTAATTTTGGTGAATTCTTCTGGCATGTCCTTGATGTACATCAAATTTGGTGAGGAATTTCCTCACTGCAAAGCAAAAGCTGAAGATGTTGGTCCTTCATAACTACTTTACATCAAATGTGTAGGGCATTCAAGCACAGTCAAAAGCAAAGTGGAAAACCCTTCTGAAGCGGAGGAAGATGGTTTTCTGGAATTCTTGTTTCAAATTCATGCTTATGGAGCTTCATAACCTTATGGAAAGTAAAAATCCAGACATATATCAGCTATTTACTCTTATACTAAACTTTGCCTTCTGCGGGGATGTAGTCCTGGCCTGGGAGTCTCAAGGGAGCCTTCAACACTGCATTTTCAGTGTTTGAGTAGGAATGCTTTTGTTCCTCAACTCTAACAGTTAGGGTAGTAAGATACCCTACTTGATCAGTGCAGCCACGCAACAGACAGCCATGATGACTTTCTCCTCTGGAATTGGTAACAAAAGGAACAATCAAGGAAGCAGGTCTTCCACCTCTGGTGTCCATGCACAGAGTAATAATGGTTGCAATCCAAAACTAACTCCTCATTGTATGCTACTTTTAACAGCTTAATGTCGAAAAACAAAGTGGAACGAGACAGTTTCTTCTCTTTTTACTTAAAAGGAAACAAAAACCACCCTTGGTCTCTGCTTTTTAAAATAATGTCTTTCTGTTTGGCTTTTGTCCCAATCTTTTACCATTTGAAAGTTGGCAGGTAGCAAAATAGGGCTACTCTAAATGCCAAATGAATTTCTTACTGAAAATCATGTCACGTCTGAAATGGGCTGGTGTGCAAGTAGAGTCTATTTTTGACATTCTGTTGGTCCTGGTTAACAGTCTGCTAATAAACAAACATAGTAGCCAAATTTACTTTAGTCAGCTGTTTTATTGACCATCTTTGGGGGGGGGGAGGGGGAGCAAACCAAAACCTTTAAATAAGAGCAGTAGTTTATTAGAACCAGAAAACATTTATTGTTACAAATAGGGTATCTAAAAGAAAATTAAGTACTGCCTTCTACAGCGACGCAGCACTCAGGTGTAATAAAATTGATGAGTCCATATAATAAAATTTATGGATCTACAGTGAATTCAATTTATTTGAATATGCTCAGTTATGTTTTTGTTTATTCCCATAGCAGATGTTTAATTTACAAACTAGGCAATTACTACAGCTCTTCCAAACAAATAAGAACAGATTAGTCAAACGTTCACATCAGTTTTTATGTTTATCATTAGTTTTATGATTCATCATGAATATTCAGTGTTAAGAAAAAACTATCATTATGATACCTGGAAAACCTTAAAATGATGTTTTGCTTCTCCAAATGGTGTTTCACCCTCTTTGAAAAGCCTGCTAATGTGTGTTACTACAAGCTGGGTTTATACGTTAATAGGGATTGCTTAAACATCTCCCTAATGTTTCACACAGATTAGCTTTGTATTCACAATACTTTAGTACGGATGTGTCTAACTTTGTTATATTTTCCTTACATAAATAAAGGAATTTTGTTTTCCCCTTCAGAGAGAATTCTTGAGACTGAAGTGGTTTTTTTATGAGACAAAGCAAATATACCAAAATAATACCTCTTCCTCTCCCAAAACAAATAACTACCCAGATATTTGTATTGAAGGTTCAGGTAAAATCAAAGTCTTCCAATTGGCCTTTGACTTGCTTCATGTTTCCTGGAATATATCCCATGGTAGAAGGAAACCATTCTATCAACAGAGATGCCATGTTGCACGCTGCATACTCGTTAGACATGCATACCAACTGATGGACAGGAAGCTATTACTCAGCAGTTTGGTGGATTTTTTTTTTCTTATTGCTAAACTGACAGGAATTTCATAATAAAAAACATAATGTCTGTCTATCATGGAGGGTATGTGTATATGTGCATATGTGTGCATAAGCACAGACATGCCCTAGAAAGAAAAGGTATCTCATTTCTCATTTTCTTTAAATGAATTACAGTCTGCTGAGTTTTATATTAGAACGAAAATAAGCCTCAGTTTCTTCTCCAAATTCCTGTGATGCATCATTCACTTACACCATCTTAACAATGTGCCATTTTCATTAATTACCAAGCTAAGAGAAGGTTTTAGGGTTAGATCAATTTACTAAGATGAATTCTTGTAGGAATATTCTCAGTAGGAATATGTTTTGCAGCGCAAGATGTATGAAACGGTATAAAAGATTTCAGTGGAAAACAAGCACCTTTTGTTAAAGATGATCACTGTTGTAAAAAATTACTTTACACACCTTGTTGACAACATTCTTTGTTGACAACACCTCTCTCTTGACAACAACAAAACAACATCTGCTTCCTCTTCCTTCAGTACAAATTTGATTACAATCTTTATCCTTAAAAATAGTTTCAGAATAAACTTGTGTAGTGTTGCTATATAGCCTTTGAATCTATAACATTACAGGATTCTTTGGATGTGAAAATTATAATTTTTGGCCTTTTCTTACCTCCCAGGTTCTAAGTAGAATTTCTAAGACCTTTGCCACTACAAAAATACAAATGAAAGAGTGCTTTCTGCATCAGAAGCATTGGAACAGGCTGCCCAAGCATTGGAACAGGCTGCCCAGGGAAGTGATGGAACCACCATCCCTGAAGGTATTTAAAAGATGTGTAGACGTGGTGCTTAGGGACATGGTTTAGTGGTGGACTTGGCAGGGTAATGTTTACGGTTGGACTCGATGATCTCAAAGGTCTCTTCCAATCTAAATTATTCTATGATTCTCCTCTATGATGTGTCCAATACACCTTGAGTCTAGCTGCACCATTTGTATATTCTTCCTGGAGCGAATATAGTTTGTTAAAGGGATTTTCTTGCTTAAACTGAAACCTGAGCATTTCCAGGACAACAAACTGCTGCCAGTTCATACTGAAACCCTCCTCGTTCCTCCTCTGAAAGTTCCAACAAACATAGTTTCTCAATTTCACAGAGAATTTCACAGGGAGGAAGGTATCTTATTAATAATATATCATAATGTTGAGCTGCAGATCTGGAACATTAAGACCACATTATGCAAATAGCCATAACATCAAAAAGGAGGAACTGTACTGATAAACAAGTATACATAACTATTGGATTTCCTCCAGAACAAAGCAAACCACTCTAATGAGAAACGGTTCGTTGCCACTTTAATTTTCAGTAAGTAGTAGTGTGTGAGTACATTTATATCACAGAGCATGCTTTCTGAGAGTAAGTACATATTATACTACATGGAAAAAATGTATGTGTACATACTGGCAGATGGGACCATGTACAGGTTTACATAAGAACGCAGACAAAAATCACATCACAAATAATGCCAAGTCACAGTGTGAGACTGAACTGGGAGGGATAAGTATTGACCAGCAACTTTGTTCCACAACTCACTGCTAATTATTCTAATACTACAACCACTCCCATAGTTTCAGTCTGTTTCCATGGTGTCTGAGCCTCTGAACACTATAAAAATGATCAATTACTTTGAATGTCTTAATGAAGAAAATGCAAAGGTTGTGAAGCTAAGCACTCCAGTCAAGAAATTAACAGCCAAGGTTGCTTGCACAATCTTAACTCTTGCCCTTTATGAATATATATTATAGTCTTTACCTGCAGATTGCTTCTTAATGTATTTCACACTTTTCTCCAGGTTGTATATTTTAGTCTTTTGAGTGATAATGTGCTATCCATTGAACAAGCTATTTTTGTTTTGTTATTTATGAAACCTAACTCTGAGAGGAATGCATTATTTTAACATTTCAACAGTTGTTTCTGGAACAAATACCATTAGCAACATAATTGTTAGCACTTTTCTTTCAATACAGCTAGTTTGGTTTTCTCCCTGCGATTCGCTCTGTTTTCTTCCTCTTACGACTTGATAAAGACAATAAAGCACTGGGCTGGGTTATATTCACAAATTGGTTTTTTTTCATTATTTATTCAAAAGACCTTTCTTTAAAATGCAACCAGCAGGTTTAGCTGTGGAATTCCATCAATGTAGTGGTCAGAGGCAGCGTCATTTCTTTTTTCCTACATAATGTCCATCTGCTTATGCATCCAAGGAACGTGCTAGTCTCTGCAGCATGTCATCACCAGGGAGAAAAGAGGTTACTCTCATGCAACAAATACACTCTATAGAGAGTGACGTAGCAGCAATGAAAAGAGGAAGAAAGAATAAAATCACAAAACCCCATTCTGATCTGCATAGATGTTTTGTCTGTTCTCTCCAAAGAAAGAACTCTGATTTAATTTCATGTATATCAAGCTTTATCCCAGATGACTCAAATCAGTGAAAGGCTTTTTAATTGAAAGGGTCAGCTCTATGGTTAACTCTTTGGGGAAAGACTGCAGTCTGTAAAATGCATGGAAAAAATGTAACTTTCATTAAAAGAGCTTAATGAGCTGTGCAACCTCAAATCTTAAAATCCCTTTGATTTATATGCTGGTTGCAGCTAGTCCCCTTCATGACGGGGAGGGGGGGTTGGTACTGCAGCAATAGTACTTGTTTTTCTCTGGCTGCCATGCTCTGCAGGGCTCATCAGGGACAGGATGGACATACAAAGCCAGTTTCCAGATAGTGCCAGTCCGTGTAGTGCCTTAAAGTACTTGGAGCTATAATGAATGCCATCAGCTCTTACATAATCTCTATTTTTTTCCTCTGGAGATTAGTAAAATGATCTCATTGCTGTAGTGTTCACTGAAGGATGTTTGCAATGTTATTACTGCTGTGGCTAGTTTTACACCGGGTAATGTGTCAGCTTTCCTTGCCTGGAGATCTAAATACAGACCATGGTATTTAAAAACAGAATTGTTTAATGACTGACCGATGTGAGTAAGGAAATTTCCTTCCAGTATCGTTCAAGGGGTGCTGAAACTGAGACAGCTCGCTAGCACTGATGACCATCATATACGCTTCCCTCAAAAGATTGTATTGAAAATGACTGTAGGAAAACTTACCAGCCTGTGACGTGGGGTTCGCCTTCCCCACCAAAGGCCCTTTGAAGAAGCTGAGTTACATCTTTCCTAATAAACTACGTGAACAATCCTAAGGCAACAGAGGAAAAGCAAACAGCCCGTTTCACGGCTCTGTGCAGCGAGCTCTCTCGGCAAGCTGACCCCAGAGCAGCTGCCAGGTATCCAGCCGGGCTGCTGCCCCGTCCACCTGCTCTCTGCTCTGTACCGGGCTCCCGCTGACTGGTTCACAAAGAAATGGCCAGGTGTTTGCCGCCCGCTGGCCTGGCCACATGTTGGCTGCCAGTTACCAGGCTCCTGCTGCCCTGTTCACCTGCTGGCACCGAGCTGCTTTCCTGATGCCCCGAGTCCCCTGCTGAGTGGCAGGTGGTGTCCTCTCACCCTGTTTGCCTTTTTTCTACACTTATTTTCTAAATGCACGACTCTGCTTTTTCTCTTTTACTTTTCTGAATGCAAAATACGTATACATGCACACGCGCACACGTACAGTTACATCTTCTCTGCCCCTCTGCCTGCTTTTTTCCTGCCCCTGAATGTGCTTGAATCAGCTGGTGTGGAGCAGCAGGTTCCATTTAAGATCCCAGCTGCACACTGACATTATCACTGGTGTCAGTTTGTAAGCGCATCTACAGCAATTGTTGCTGAGGCAGCAGGTTTTGCTGTGAGATTCAACAAGCCCCATGATTCTTTCCACACGATAGCTTCAGAAGCAATGCTTTGAGTAACTGCAATTTTTTGATTCCCTATAGAATCCAAAAAGTACCTCTGGGATTTTTCCGCTCTGTGTACCTCAGGGTGGAGATTTCTCCGATGAACACAGCTATTTAGGAAGGAAATTAAAGCAAACTGGAACAGATCTCACTGAACAAACAGTCATTGCCTTTTTTTTTTAATAGCTGGCAAAATGAAAAACCAAAACACACATGTACCTAACTCACTGTGTTTCATACACCAGTACAGTTTATCAAGCCTTTAGCCAGAGAAGCTAAATCCTACTGTGAAAACAGAAGTAGATTTAAACTTCTCCAGCCGTGGACACAGTTGTATGTGATGCAATAAAGTGAAAAAGAGCAAGATAGTGCTAATGTAGGATATGCAGCTTGAAGCTAATAAAGTATTAATGTTAGATTGACTGTCCTTTCTTTGCATGAAATCTAAGTTAAAGTCATCTTTGCTGGAACAATAACATGTTGCACAATCCTCTGTGGATGCAATGAACAGCCCATATGGTTAACACCAAAAATACTGTACTGCTTGTCTTATGAGAGATACTATAGGGCCCAGAGACAGACTTGCTTCAGGTAATACATGCGTAACTACACCATGTATTCTGTGGAAATCTATGGGGGTCTTTGCAGACTGAAATGCTGCCAAACATGACAGAGTCAATCCTGGGAAGCAAATGCAAAAGCTAGACGTGGGAGGGTATTTAATACTAGGCTCAGTATGTAGAATATTTCAGGCTGCTTGCAAATATGATTGATTTCAGATACAAAGCTTAAGCCGCACATTGGGAGATTAGTATTTTGGCTAGCTGGCCATTACTGTAATTTCTGATAAGAACCAGAGTAATTAACCTATGAGATTTCTCGTGTATCTAGAGCCACAGGAATGGTTAGAAAAGCTTTAAAGGGCACAGAAAGCACAGAAAATATATGTATTAGATGACATTTAAAGTATGAAATCTTTTTGATCCTATTTGTTGGGGGAGGGTTGTTATATTTTTTTCTTTTTTTTAATTAGTGGCTTGGGATTTTTTTCGTTATGATTGGTTGAGTGAAGAGGTTTCATAGATGTTAAATTTATTGGTCATCAGAGTTGTTCACATACTGTGAGTTCCTGCCAAGCTTGGAGAAAAATGTATCCACCCAGTCTTGTGGAATTTTGTAGCACAGACACAGGTAATTATCAGAGCTTTTACTTGGTGGTTAGGCTGTAAGGGTCAAATTTATAACGATCTCACAGCCGATATCAAGTAGCTTTGTGCAAAGAGATATTATTGTGTGCAAATAGTCCTTGGAAGATGGTCTTCTAAGCTGGATCAGAAAAAGGAAGAGCAAAGGACAAGGTTTCAAGGAATGTCATGACCACGTGCTGAGTCACGCAGTCAAAGCTGGTCTACGTCTGGGCTGCTCTCCATCTCTGCAAGTGCATCGACTTTATGGCTGCGGCCTTAAGATGCGCTGTCGCGGACGCAGACAGGACCATTTAAGCCCCTGTTAGTTTAAAAACGGGAAGCTCTGTAACCTCTCTGAATTGGTGTCTGTGTCTGACAGATTTGTTTACAGGTGTTTTACAAGCCAAAAGTCACCTACAGTGCCGAAGCAGCTGCTTTAATCAGGTAGAGACAGATGATTGCTTTAATGACTAGGGAAACAGAAACTGTGAGAGGCTTGTAGGACCTTTCCTTTCATTATTCATTGTTTTATTTCACATCCAGAGAAGCTTTTTAAAAATATCAGTAAGAGAATGAAGCTACTTTATACTGGATGCTGTGGTGGGAATTAATGTTTTCTTAAACATGGTCTCCGAAAATTATTCCCTATAAGACATCTCTGACTAGGCATTTTTTAACAGTTCATTTAACCTTTACAAATAAATAATAAATGGAATTTTGGCAAACAGTAACATCACCTCTAACTAAAACTGATATTTGTCTCATTTAAAACACCAGGAGACAAGGATCTTGCCTGAATAATTTATAAATCTTTAAACAGCTATTATCATGTAAAACACAAACAGTGCTGCTGTCTATGAGGAAACCCCAAATCCTCACAAAACTGTGGGTTTTTTCCAAATTAATGAATCTTACGAATTCATAATTTTCTCTCACAGCAAATTTGGGTTTTTCTGAATTACGTTGCTTCTTTTACAAAACTGTACTAGGAGACCAGCACTTGTTCTTTCAGCTGCTTAGGGAAAAATAAAACTTGAATAAGGAAGTGGCTATACACCTGTATCCTGCTGCCTGGACCAAGTGTGTATCGTTTATTAAGTGGCAGGGATAAATTAAATTTCCAAGCAGTATTTTTAAAAGGAAAAATAACCCCCAAACCTCTATTACTAGTACTATATGTAAAAAAAGGCCTCTTTTCAGAGTTTTTGATTTCAGGATTCAGCCTTCCATCACTTGAATCTCAAATTTGCACAAGCAACGGCTACTTTTATATACTGGCCACCTCTCACTCATATTGACTGAAAGTGAGGAAAGATTGCTGGCAGTTTAGAATGGATGTAATTAATGGCTGCATCCTAATTTATAACTGCAAAATTGAAGGGAAAAAACCTGAAACAAACTCTAATCAAATGGCCTTTAAAGGGGCATATGACATGCCCATATATGCATACAGTAAAGACTAGGTAGCCTGATCTCACTTCTGTTAAAGCCCCATGTTGCACGTATATTGGCGATTCTGTATACAGCAGAAATGATGCAGTGGATCCTTAAATATTAATGAGAACTAGCTGTTATGGTATCTTGCTGCAGTACCTCACACTTGCTCCACAGATACGGAGAAGTATTAGATTTGAAAACAGACGTGAGCTGATGAAAACAAAAACAATCTCTCCAAGCTGCCCCACCCTTAACTAGCAAAATATCTGCTTGTAATATGTCATTCTATATTTTTAATTTCCCTAAGCTAAACATGCAATTTTATTTGTTATTGATTGCCAATATCATTTGACATTTTTCTTTTTAACTGTGAAATAATAAAAAATATTTAAAAAAATAGAGTTTCATAGTGGTTCAGAATTCATATTTCTGTTCATGCTCGTGTTACATCTCTGTGAACCTTACTATAGTCATAACCCCCTTACTCATACCTCCACTAGTTTTCCATCTGTAAAGGCTTTAAATGTTGACTGACGCTCTGTCACTCCTAATCCTGTAGATTACCTGTGTACCGTTCCCCTCTCAGTGGAGTTTTCTTTCTAATATATTGCAGTGAGTTATTTCAGCAGCTTTTCTTATGACAGATTTAGGTTTTTTACATGAAAAAGAACTTATTTTTTAGCATAGGACACCTGAGAGACAGAAGTGTCTTTGGGAAAAGAGACGAAGGAAAAGATCAGCATTCAATATCTTAGCAGCAGCACCGCAAGAGGAAACTTGGGCTCATAAGTTTATACTTAACTCTCAGTGGATCTTAATCAAATGTTGTAGATATGTTGTGCTTGGCTTCTGGGCTTGTAATGAAAAGAGCTTTGTGCAGGCAGAATTTAGATTAAAATAACCTTCTTTTTTTTTTCCTGATAATATTCAGAGTTGTCATTTCGGCAGAAAGTGAGCCTAAACTCAAGTTTGTAATAGAAACACAAAACTATTGTATTGGATAACAAAGAATGTGATGCTATTGAAATGTAACTTCTATAAAAGGGAGCATTTTCTTTCCCCCCTTACACGCAATAGAAGACGTGCTTTCCCTTGAATGCCCCCTATTTTCTCACCTCCTAGCCCTGGACTATCTGTCCTCTACTACATGGAAATCTGGAATGATGAGCAGAAGGTCAATGTTTGCGTCATCAGGAGTATAAAAAGAGAATCTTTTATCTGTGGGTTAACATTCAAAATGTCTGCATTGGTTTTTGGTATTTTAAAATGGGAACCTCATGGTGAGTTCTTTTAATGGATTTTTCTGCCGCTGAGACCCTTCTGCGCTTGCAGGCTTTTTCTTTTCTTGACTCCCAGGGTATAGACACTCTCAGGGTTACAACAGGCTGTAATGGCATGGTGTAACCAGCTCTTATTAAAGGACAAGTATTGTGCTGGCTGAGGAACAGAGCAGGGCAATTCCTGAGGAAAAAAGTGTCGGCTCTTCCCTGACTTCCCTCTCCGTAACAGGACCGTTGCATTTCCTAGGCTCTACAATTCCACTCCCCAGATGTCTCTGTGAAGTGCCAGCCCTCAGGACTTCACAGACAGACCTTGGCTGGTCACACACAACTCAGCCTCCATCCAGAAAGTGAATGGGCGTGGAGTGGTGCTGGGAGCGTGGAAATGCACCCCTTTACTGTGTAAGCAGCCCAAACCGGCATGTTGCTGCCCTGCAGGGCACTGAGCACTGCCTCATGATGACCTTCAGGGAGTAAAAATAACAAACCCAAGAAAAAAAGGGAAGGTGCTGCTGCCTGGAAACTGCTTTCATAAAGTAACAGCTAGAAGAAGAGGGGAAAGAAAATTTTGTGTTGGAATTTTCAGGGTTTGATTGTCTTATTTACTTGCATAGCTATGAGGATCAAGTTATAACACCTGCATTTACTTGGCATCTAACAATAGATGTTCTCACTATACCCTTGCCTGTTCCTTTATTGCTGTTACTGTTTGCCTGTAAATGTACCTACTGTTCTCGTTGCTACTGGAACATGAAGAACATTATTCATTCTATGGTTAAAATCCTTCTTAAAGCTTTTAGCTGAAATGTATCCAGGATAGTCTAGGTTCATTTACTTTTGCACTACAATTATCTGTTTGTTTAACAAACACTCCTCGAGTATTTACCCTCTGTTTTGTTTAAAAACAGCTGTTATATCTCATTTAAGCCCCTTTCTATGCTAAAGAAAACAATGTATTTTAAATGTCTCACAGAACAGACTCTCCTTCTCCCCAGGACTTTGCTAGTGTTTCCCTAGTAGTTTTCCCATTGAAGTTCATTTTTCTTGATTCAAAATGCTTTCTGATCATGTCAATTCACAGAATCATAGAACCACAGAACAGCCCCGCTTGGAAGGGACCTCGAAAGATCACCTGGTCCAATCTTTTGTGGGAAAAGGAGGCCAGGAGAGGTTACCTAACACCCTGCCTGGTTGCGTCTTGAAAACCTCCAGGGATTCGGACACTACCACACCCCTGGGCAGGTTGTTCCAGTGATTGATTGTTCTTACTGTAAACAAATTGTTTCTTATATCGAGATGAAACCTTTCCTGGTGCAACTTGTACCATTACTCCTTGTTTTCTCCATGTGGCTCCTTGTGAAGAGAGAGGCTCTGTCCTTTAAGTACTGGAAAACTGTGATGAGATTCCCCCCCCTCTTCTCTTCTCTGGGGAGAAAAGACCTAACTCCTTCAGTTGATAGATTTAATTTACAAAAGGATGATTAGAATGTGTGCAACTACATATATTTCTTACTTTATGGCTAGTAAAATCCGTCCATTGCTTTACTATTTCTTTTCTTTCTTCAGAGAAGGTTTTGTACCACAATCCCCAACTGTTAAGAAAGACTGTAACAAATGCAAAAAGAAAAAAAGTTTAAAGAAAATCTATACTTATTCTCAACACTGAAAAGTCCTGAAAGAGCCCTAAAATAGACCTTGAGCCTAGACTATAAAGGCTTACAGTTATTCAAAGGATGTTCTAAGTTTTCCCCAAGAGGTTACATGAAATCAGTTCGTGAGTCCAAGAAACAAGCCTCCCATGCATATGGGGAGAAATGAGAAATGTCCAGATTGAGTTATTTATTAATGTTAATTTTCCTCGATCATATTAATTACCACTTTTTTCCATCTAAGCTTTCTACATCAAACATTTATCCAAGGACATTATTTGAGCATGCAGAGATGTACCCCCTGCTCCTGAAAACAGCCATAGTTACTCTCAACATATGGAATTTAACCAGTACATACTTCCAATGAGTCTATATTTGCATTAATATACTGTACAATATTTGCCAGTTTTACTTTGGCTATAAAGACACCATTACAGGATTTGGAGGACATACTTTTTAATATTAAATGGAAATAAAAAAACATTAGTGTAACATTTAGTCTGAGTAATCAAGCATACACAAGTCAGGAGATTCAAAATATGAAGGTATGCAGTGTTAACTCAATTTAAATTGCTCATTCTGTAATTTTATGTCATGCATTATTCAGATTCATACTTAAAAGTGAAAACAACAATGTAAAATACAGTTGTTCAAACAGATCATGTAGACAGAGTAATATTGCTTCACAATCTAGATGAGAACTAAAAAGGCAGTGCTCAAATCCACAAGGTTAAATTCAGATTAGGGAATGTAGTTTAGAATCACTGTAGGAATTAGAGTTTATGACACTGAGATGTATGGATCATTCCTAGGAGATTTCTGCCCAAGCTGTCAGATAGCTTATATTTATAAAACTCCTATACAAAAATTGAAAACAAGGAAAATATAGTTTTTTAGATACTCTGAGCATTCTCAAATATCTTTGAATCTAATATGCAAAGCGAAATGTAGCCTTTAACTACTTAGAAAACATTGTAATGTCACCTTTTATGCCTTAGAAGTAATTACCCAAGAATATTATCTTGTCACAGGAATAAGTTGGTTTCAGTAAAGCTAAACCTTCTTTGTACATTGTCATGTCAAAAATCAAATCAAAATTACCTCTGCCTAAAAATATCAAACATCTAAAACTCACTTAACACAGGTAGGGTTTCAGTTGCCCATATTTAGGCAATTAGATGCCCTGGGATATTTTCCTTCCTTCTCAGCTGATTCTTTACAGCAGCATGAGTCTTTCGTAGGTCCCAGGTCATACCTGTCAGCCCTTTGGTGTGTCTCTGATACTCTGGAGCATCTGAAGAGATTTCTTCACGCTAGCACAGGATGAATCCTTCTCTGGGTGTTAAACTTAAGACAAATTCCTACAACCAGCCTTTGTTCTTTCAGACATTCATATTTTAACTTAAGTCTTAGGATGAGATCCATATCACCTATTTTAGAAGTTTTGTGATATGTATCTTACCAATTTCTCAGCCTGAAAAGAAGACAAGATGATTGGAAGAAGCTTGAACATTTCTATATCATGTTGTTTCTCACACAGCAGCATGCATACAAAAACATTGATAATTTCCTTGTGTACTTGATAAAGCCAATGTAACCTTAGCCACTCTTCAGGCTTATTTAAGGCTTAATATTATGTTCGTATTTTCCTTTTATGTCCTCTTTCCCTCTACATAATCAGTAACGGAACTCTGGAATGGAAAGGACACTGAAAAAGGCCATTGTAGAGGTAAATTCTCTGCCCTCACAAACAGATTCAACCTGATTAATTCCAGGGAAATTGTTTCACTGATTTGAACTGTTATTCTGAAATGATATTGGTGTGTATCACACCAGCATGTAATCCAGTATTTATTGTTTGTGCACATAGTGCAGCAAATAGCATGGTGATGTTACTACTCTGTACGAAAGTACCATAGAATATTAAGTCACCTAATAGTCCTGTAGCTTCGTGATCTGCAGGATATTTAGATAACAGCAAACATTTTTTTTTAAAATCAAAGTGCTACTGCCTGCTTTTATGCTTGTCATCTACCCTTCTCATTCAAGGAAACATAATTTTCTCCTGTAAGGCAGCAGACTTTCTGCCTCAGGCTGAGTGTGAATCAACAACAAATGTTACAGCACGTACTATAATTTTATAAACTATCATGCCATCGAAAATTGAGTTTAAACTATAATCTATGATGAAGTTACTATTCCTCCAAGGAAAGACTCAGTAATAGCCAGCTTCAGGAACCTTTGGGTGATTTCAGTATTCCTGGACATCTGAAGTAATAGAGGTGTCCAAGAAACTTCTGCTGGAGAAATGAACCAAATAAATATAATTTCCTCCCACAAAAACAGTTTAGTTAGATGGACTTAGGAAAGCCTGGAATGATACTTGCCATTCTAACTCATAAGAATCAGGTTTAAATATATCCCCAAAACAATTTAATAAACTAGATTGCTCAACTATGCTAGAAATATATTAATGTACTTCACAGAGCTGAGTTTACATTCATCGTCATTTATAATAATATTTCATCACAAGTGGAAACTTTAGACACATCTGTGACATTAGCAATTTGGTAAGAGAAAAATAAAAGTTATTTCATAATGATCCCTCTAGCCTAAAGAGTGGAATATCATAACTTCACTAAGAAAATAATGTTTATATATATATTTATCAAAGACTGCACCTGTATTATAAGGATCTCCTGATCACCCTTTTCTCACTCTCAGACTTGGTATATCCTGGTGTTACAATCTGTTATTATATAGTCTATTTCATGAAAATCAAATGCAAATATTACATAGTAAGTATATCTGCCTGAAACACTTTAACAATATTTCAATTTTAATTGAAATAAGTCAGTGTTAAAACACTTCACAGCTGAAAAATAATTTCTCCAAAACACTGTTAATAGTTAGTTAGTGCTGAAACACTCCACAGAGGCTCTTCAAATTTTCGTAAAATCTCCCTCAGAAGAATTTGATCTTGGACTCTCTTTTTTTCTCATGATAGACATACTGACCTGAGGTACATCTATGGTTAAAGCTCTTAACTGTTGAATTAGGGGAATCTAACCCCAAAATGCCTTGAAGCATATTAACGACTTCAACAGAGATATGCCAAGGCCCAAGCTGGTCCCTCCACTGATAAAAAAAATATACTCCCATAATTAGAGAATTTGTGATATAAAAGCTTTCTCTTATGAAAAGATGTAAATTTATTTCTAATGTTACCCATTTAAGCACGATTCCTTTTTTAAAAAGGGGAAGGAAGGAAAGACTCAAACCAAGGGCCCAGCAACAGCAAAAAATATTTTGCATTTTCATTCCAATGCAAAATCACATTCTGATACCTTGATGACCGACGCGGAATTCAGTATTTGTCCTCTGGCCATCTGTAATAACAATCACATTAAGTTCATAAAATAAATTAAGAACATAAAAATTGCTTTGGCTGCAAGTCATAGTAGTAGTTAGCCTTAGCTCTCAAAGACAAGAGGTTATTATGTTCAGTGAAATTTACAGAACTATGTGATTTTTAGATCAATGGACATTTACTCTCTGAAGCAACTCTGTAGGATCTTTCTTTAACTCTGTGGTGGATCTGCGGCTTGAAGCCAGTGGCTGATATTACTGCTATTTTTCACTGTATTTTGGTGATTTGTATTACCTGAATTCTGTGGAGTAGCAATGTCAAAAGCATGCTAGGCATTCTCAGAGAGACACTCGACCTCACAGCTCTTCACAGATTACTTCTGCCCCTCTGATGTGTGGCCCCACGCCCCAAGATAGGTGTAAGTATTACCCCAGTTTGAAAGTTTTAGGTTTCAGAGGTAAAGTGATACATCCTGCAGTTGTTGCCGTAGTAAGTTAGTCTTTCTATCATCTGCTCTAAGATCTCAGAACAAGACAAGTAGTACCAGTAAAAAGACTGGATTACCAGTAAATTGTCTTTGGCTATTAAGTGTTAATTTTGAGAAGTATATGATTTCCAGTTTTGAAAAGTATCAATTTTTACTGTGTTTTGCTAGCTCTAATAGTGGCTAATAATGGGTAACTTCTGATTTTTGCTGACCCCCACATAACGTGTTCCCTGTCATCAGAATACACTGCAGTTCAAGTTCCTCTTTGAGGCATGCAGTTGAACGGAAACAAACGGATTTTCTGAATCTGAGAAAAGGAGTAATTAATACCCAAATCGGATTAAAAAACTGCATAAAGGAAGAAACATTTTATTTTAAGTGACTCATTTAATGAATTTGTCTAGTTTTCATGACAATAACATCGATCATAAAGGATTAATTTGATATTAATGCAGATGTCATATGTACTTCTGTTAGAACTCTGTAATTCAGTACTAGCTAAATGTATCGTTAAAAGAAAGTGTCATTCATAAAAAAGGTTAGGTTAGTGATTTTGAGTTTACTTTAAATTCATCTTTCCCATTACAGAATATTTATAACTGAAAAGAAAATGGATACATTTAAAGCTATTAAGGAGGCATAAAATGTATCCATTTGCAAATTTAGCATTGCTTAAACTGGTCAAATTCTGCCCTTTCATGATCTAAATCTTGGAGATTTAGCTAAAATAGGTTGTATTTAGAACAATCAAAGCAGTAAAAGAAGTGCATTAAGTTGCTGCAATATGTGATCAGCACTGAATGTACCACAACTGTGCTCTCTAGCCAGTTTCTTTCCTGCTATAATAGGCATATACTTTGTCTCCTTTTTCTAAAAATATTAAGAAATATTATACATTTACTAAGAATAGATGTATGGAATTGTCAATATGATACTTTACAGCTGAGTCAAATTACTGTTACATAAGGATTACAATAAGAATAATCTTTTCAAGCAATCAAGGACAAAACCTGGAGTGATGTAACTCAGCATCTTTCCAGTGCATTCAGTGGAACTGAACTAAGTTATAAATCACTTCTTTAGTGGTTTTAGTGTTTCAAGTTTTAAAACTCAAGTTAGTTGAACACTAATTATACATGCACAGGCTCTACCTTGTACTCTATTAACATATATAAAGGGGATATA
The DNA here is from genome assembly GCA_013397275.1 of Burhinus bistriatus. NCBI lineage: Eukaryota > Metazoa > Chordata > Aves > Charadriiformes > Burhinidae > Burhinus > Burhinus bistriatus. The sequence goes on along the minus strand of VYXH01004382.1, from coordinate 204,130 downwards.
TTCAGTCCTACAAGAATTTGGGAAAGATCTCCTAAAATTTATGTTGGAATAATTCTTAAAAATCTGTTTTCTTTTTCACTGCAAGAAGGATGACCTTGTCTGAAGTAAGACTGGTTATTAGGATGTTTGAAACAAACTAAGGTTTGGTTTCTGTTTGTTGCTTGAAGGTTTTGTCATGCACTTTCCATTTAAGAGTCAGCATAAGTAAAAGCCATTGGATAATTAGCTCAGAAGCGAGGGCTGTGTGATCTCAGGGGAACTTATGTGGGCTCAATACTCTAAATCCCAACTGGACCACTATCGTGTAGCCAGGCACAAATCTATTCAGGAATACTCTTACACCCACTATTTTCTGATAGCTAGTTTTAGTTCGCTCTCCACTAGTTAGAGCACTGCTTAAGGGGTTGACTATGCAGGTAATAGAAAGAGTACTTGGATAATATAATACAGAGTGTACTGTTTTATATCTACCTGAATCACCCTTCAGGGACATCTCTCTGCTGAGCGTGCAAGTCTGATTCAACAAGTCCTTGTATAACAGAAGGATTTTTATACCAGTTCTGTAGGGTTCTGTGTAGGCCAAAAGGCAAGTAGAAGGAATCAGGATAAAGGAAGAAATTTTGGATTTGTTTATAATTGCATTTAATGCATTACCCTTTGTTAATTCATGTGGTCATCTTTTACAGAAGGATTATTTTACCACATGCTTTCCACATTTGCAAACAAATGACTCAGGCAACAACGTGCAAATATGTATGTCAGTCACTATATATATATTTAGATGATACTACAGTGATTTCACTCAACTATTTTCCTGGAGGTTTCCAACGACTCAGACATGTTACCGTCTAACAAAAATCTATGTGAATAATGGCACCCTGCAAAACAACTACCCAAAAAGAGCAGTTCCTAGAAAAATAAATTGCCATGTAAGTGTCACAGTATCAAACACAAGTGACTGTACCCTCAGGAAGATGGGTGGCTGCGTGGGAATACTTGTGTAGTTCTCTGCCTCTCCAAAAGTCTCCACTGTGGGTTTCACATTTGATAAACAGATCATAAAAGTGTAAATTCCATATGAGATTTAAGTGTTTAGTTTAAAAGAATTATTTGAAGCACCCTATTTATCCTAGGTTCATTTTATAATCTGTAATTAAGAGAGAGAAGTAGGTGAGTTGATTTACCATGATAGAAGGTGGGGCTCGGAACACCCCGTTTCAAATCATTGAAATGTTAGATCTAAGATAAACCTTCCATTTGGCTTGCATTGAGATGAACTACCTCTGTGAGGTGTCTTTCTCTTCCTTTTGGTAACAGATGGAGCCTAAGCTTCTCACTGAAATGTTGATTTTGGATCAGGTGAATTGACTTCATATGTAAATATTTTACATATTAATATAAGCTGAAACTTTCTGACAACAATGACTTTTTTTAATTTTAAGGTGAATAATTCTGAGCTAATGAAGAGTACTTTCGATGTAGTAAATGCATATTATGGAAAGAAAAAACATTCTCCAGGTAGTCAATGACAGAGAAAATAAAAAATATTTTGAGGACTTATTTAAAATTTAAAATTATTTTGCTTAAATTTGTCATTTAACATTAACATTCTGAAAGTTAGCTGTCTGGTCCATGCTGTCACCTCTCCTCTAGCCCTTGTCTAATGAGGAGAGGCAAGCATCTCCAGGGGGTGATTCATCCCACCTATCCAGGTTCCTGGACTCGCGAGCATGATTCATTACTACAGTTCCTTCAGCTTACAGCCTCATTATGGCAAAAACACTACAGAAACCCATTACAAAGACAGACACTGTCCCAAAGAATTTGCTCTGTCTACACACTCTCTAGACTATTCTGCATCCAAAAGGTAGAGAACTTTCAATACTTATAATTGTTCATATACAGAAAATTGAAAACCCCTTAAAACAGGGTATAACTGTGAGTAAGGAATCTGTCCAAGGAAAACTGAAATACATTTCCAGAAAGCAAATAACCAGAAAAGGAGGAGAAATTAGAGAAGATATTAAGATTAAGAAGATATTATTATTTACAAGTACTTTCCACAGCATTCTTTGGGGGCTTCTGAATATCTCTGCTAATTTATCCCAAAGAAAGAGCTTTTACCAGTGTTCAAGTCCTGACAGATGGAGGAAAAAGTTTAAACATGTATTTATATGAAAAAATTACTAGTACCATTCCACATATTTGTGCAGGAAAGACACAAACATGTCAAATGATTTACAAAAGCAATTTCATCTTTTGTATATAGGGCTTTGCAAGACTACAATGAAATTAGAGTGTATTAAACATTCCTTTTTCCTTTTTTTATACAGACTTTGATTGCAAAAAGTACAGCAACTCAACTTTTAGAAATACTTGTAGGTGTTTACATCCATGAGCTGAAATTTCTCAAGAAGACATCACTGTAAAATATTTTGGATAAATCCTAATTGAGTAATCAGGTCCTTAAATTCCATAGCCTACCCTAAAACCTGCATCGTGAAGCCGAATACATGGACCGGATTTCAAGGTGATTGAATGGTAGACCTATGGTTTGTCTTTATTATAACTAAAACACACAACTTCTTATTGTATTTCTCCTTGCATGAACAGCTATTCAATACTATCTAGGTTATGAAATTGTAAATACAAATTAGCATGACCATATAAAATACTACTGAAAATTATATCCCTTGCAATATCATGATAAATCTATTTAAATGAGGACAACTATGAAATCTGTTTAGAAATGGCAAGCAAAATATGATGAAATTAAAATATCTCTTTTGGTTACAATAGCTGCATATCACACACAGCTGAACGCTTTCTGCAAAACTACCTTAAAAGAGCCTAATATATTCACATTTGGTATGAAAGAGCTCAGAGCTCCATTGGTCAAAAGCCCTCCAGGGAAGAAAATGTTTCCCTATATTTGATTTCACTTTTTTTCAGCTGCCTTAGCCATTTTCTTTGGATCTTAAATATTAATCTGATGATACAGTATTCAAAAGCCTGCACATATGTCTTGGGGCAGCTCTATCATGTAAGTAGAGGAACTCTGAATACATATTCTAGGATATATTGAAGGATCCTTAAAAATGAGATGAGCCTCATTTTCTGGCAATGTACCTATAAGTGTGATTAATATTAATACTTTTTAAGAATGCATATTGAATATGTTATCTGTTCCCTGAAGCAAGACTATGCATTCAGTGCTGTTGGAATAGCCATGTATCTCCCAAACAAGGGTTCTAGCTACGGCAACAAAGGCCATCTGCATGCCTTTGTAACTAGTGCTGAGCAACTAATTTGGTGAGCAAATAATACACTCAGATCATTTAGGTTCTTTTCCAAAAGCACAGGTTTTCCATGATTAACTTGAGTATTTATTCAGGTTTATTATTTAGCAAATTATGTATTCAGACTTCATTCGTTGTCTGATATTTGAATCATATTCATTGTTTGTCTTTGGGTGCTGACAATTGTAGGGTACTGTTTCAGCAGCCTACTTGGTTCACCTAAACAAAAAATAACGTAAGAGGAAACTTGAGAAGATAGCTGAATCTTTAAGTACTTTGGAGAGGGATGGTGAAAGTAAATAAATAGACAGGAGGAAATGAAATAGCAAGAGGGAGGAACTGAAAGGGCAATAAATGATTTCTTTCTCTTGTACAAAGCACTTGCACGCATACCTTTCTAGAAAAAAAAACCTAAAACTTAATTCACTTTATATACAATTTAATATATTTTTTTTTCCCAAAGTCACAGAAAGAAATAGCATGTGTTTACCAATTTCCACAGTTCTTGAAAACAGAGACTGCAATCAGATTTCTGCCTGGTTTAATAGCTTTTTTGTTAGGATGGAAACACAGGGAGGGAGAAAATCCATTGCTTGGATCTTTCAGGCAGTGGTCTATCTTATAATAAATAAATATTTTAAAAAATCCATTGTAAAAATTGTTACAAGAAAATATAGGAAGCAAGCAATAAAGGAAAAAAGGGCCTTGTTGAATACTTGCAAGATGTTTGAATATTGTCTTGCAGCTCAGGAAATCAAATAGTGAATGACAATCATGTGCAAATAGAAAACAGTACAGCATACTTGTAAATAGGCCCAAAGCCTCAGGTTGTATAAACTTAGCAAAACTCCACCGATGTCAATGAAGTTTATTCAGTTTATACTGGATGGTAATCTTCACTGAAATACTTTATAAATAAATTTCATTAGCAAAACCAGAAACAAAGAGATTCAGAACGTTTTCTTACAGAGGCTTTTGTAGAGGATTGCAGCATGACTGTAGAATAGTCAACCCAGACAGGACAAATAAGCACTTGTAGGTTGCAGCCAACAGCTTACCAGTGGTTTGCACTAACCAAAGATGCAGACTAGCGGGTTTAATTCCAGCTGCACTTCAACGTCTCTACATGTACTACAAAATGGTCGTGTTTTCTGCACTCTTTGCCTTGAGCCTTGAGGTCATTTCATGGCAAAGCTGTGAGAACTTACTAGGTAACAAATGCACTAAGGGCAGTTTGGGTAGATGAAGGTATTTTCATGATTTCATTACACATTCAACTACTGCTCCATGAATATGAGTTTATTTGTAAGGGTCTGTTTTGTGTAATATCAGCTTGAACAGAAGCATTAAATATGTAGTCACCCTTAAGCTTATGGAACTGTCTCCTTAAGACCCGTATGAAATGCAACAGTAGAATTTGATTTTGTCAGGAAAGCTATTTCTCAGGAAGAATCTGCTTACTAAAATCACCTAAAAAAATTAGATTTGCCGTTTTCTTGTGCAATTACCCGGTGATATTTTTTGGGGAAAAGATACCACTATTTTACATTTTGCTTGTTGTATGACTACAGGAAGGATGACTTTAATATAATGGAGTAGCCGTCAAACAAATGGCCTGCTATTTCATTTTCAAATAGTATTGCTGCTTCCAAAAAGGGAGGAATCAAATTTCATTTCAAATTACATTACCAACTTTATTAGAGCAGAGATGATTACTCACCTGTGCAAAGCTGCAGGTTTACAACAGATGAAACAGCCCTAGATACAGGATTTTGAAGATTTATAGGCATAGTCCTGTGGCCTGGGAGCTGCTTTCCTTTGAGATTGTGAAGAGTTTTAAGGGGTGAGAAAATCAGATCAGAGGATTTTGAACGATGAAACCCAAAATGAGAAATGTTTCAAATTAAATCTGAAAGCCTTCTGTTGATTTCTTTGGCTTGTGTGAAGTCAAGAGAGGACAGCTTTACAAGGAAGGGGGAAAAAACAAAAAAAGATCAAAAAGGCCAGATACCCAGCAACAACAAAGCTGAAAAATAATACTGCATTTTCAAAGAGGTACAGTAGTTCCATGTGTAGATGAGTTTAGTGGGAATTTCAACTTTGTTTACTTGCAGAAAAGACAGAGTTGTGCCTAATTTTACAAACACTAACCCAGAAGCAGTCTTCCGCTTCTGTTTCCTGCGTCCCAAGTTCATGCTTCTGTTGAAGTCAATTTCTTCATTGGGCAAAGACAGCAATATCCCTTTCCTACCAGTTCCTTTCCCACCACTCCCTTTTCTTTCCTCTGGAAGGCAAGTAGAGTATGGAGAGCAGAGTTGAGTAACACTGCTTCACAGGAACTCTCTAGGAAGCCGAGAAGGTTTGAGACGGACCAGGTATGGGCAAAACACTGGTGAGGGCAGGAGATGTTTCCTGGAAACTCTAGTTTGTGCTACCCAAATACCTGAGAGCTTCCCTCCACAGAGGTAATATTTTTGCTGCCACATGACTCTGCCTGGCCCACTCCTTCCTTTACAACACCAGAGACAGCAATGCAAGCTCCTTTGCATATGCAGGAGGTACTTTTCTGACCGTTTGTTTCTACCAGTCTTCATCAGCGCACAAAGGATTTGTTAAAACACAAGAGTCGCATCAGATAGGAGAGCACATTCCCAGGTTCTTCAGTACCAGACATGACACTGACTCCCATTCATCTGTTTTACCCACACAAAACACAAACTCCGTTGTCAACAGAAATGTAACTGTATGAAATGAGATGTTACCACTTTGTGAATAAGTATTCCTGTCATCTTCCTAACTGTTTGATGCAAACACCTGTGCTATCTTTTATGTTTAATACTAGTTATTCTTTATGAAGCACAATTCACTTCCATTACATTGCAATCAAGTATTTGCAGTTGTTATCAGATGGAGGAATACTTCAGTAGGCAGCAGACTGGATAAACTGTGCATTATGATGCCAACTCTGTAGATAAATAAAAAATTAAAGTCGTGAGTTATCTTGTAGTGCCTGAATTGAAACCAGAATCAAGAGTAATTACATACCTCTCAGTGTATGCAAGTTAGAGCTATCAAAGAACAGCAACATATATAGCTAAATAGTTCACAAAATCTTCCTAAAAAATCCATTTTTATTCCATACCTTCTTTTGTTTATACTCTGAACAGTTAGATGACCGATTTCTCTCTTAAACATTGCATAATACATATTATTTATACAAGTCCCTGCCCATGTGCATAACAAATAACAATTATACCTCACTCCTAATTAATTTTTCCACCTTTTCACGGAATCACAGAATCATGGAATTTTCAGAGTTGGAAGGGACCTTAATTTAAAAGATTCAAGCACACAGTCAAGGAAAAGAAACATGCTGACTTGTGGGACAATTCACAAACAGGAAATACTTGGGAAAAGTCTCAAAATTCTTCATGTTGGAGTAAGGAATGTACCTTTAAAACAGGAAATTCAGAATCGGCACACATTTAGAAGGTGGGTTATGTACGAATATGAAAATAAAAAGGTGGCAGTTTACACTAGATTTCAATCACTGAATTGTTTCTACTAGTTTCAATTAAAAATACTGCTCATTTCTTAAGGAATGGCTTAAAATTATATGATATAGAATAGTTGTCTTAAAATCAAGAACTGTAAGTCTTTATATGAGATGTTCTTCAAAGATTTTGAGAGGTAGAAGCAAGATTGGTACCTGGGACTATGATTTTGCAACAGAAATTGACACCAAAGGAAAAAAAAATCTGTAGATAAAATTAATGTGGAATAATAATGTATTAGCAAGAGCAAACCAACAGACATGCACAAATTCCATCAAAGCCATGTTGCTTAGAAAGTCAACTTAATTCTTTCCTGTTTGTAATAAATAATATAGAATTGAGCAGCAGCTGAATTACTGTGCATCTCTATGTCTGAATTATGTATATTATCTAATTTATCTGTTATTTTTGTGCGTAAGGCTGGGAGAACAATCTGTAGCAAACAATTGGTTCACTGGCTTTAATTCTTTTCACTATTAATAATTTGTCAGTAGTTTGATCAAGAATTTGCGCATAGTTCAAAAGCATTCAAAAACACTGGATGCAAATGTTTCTCAGTCTGGAAGTTCTTGAGAATTTTTATTTCCTTTTATATGCATGTATTCTTTCAATGCATAAGTGTTACAGGATATACTTACATTCCTGGATAAAATTCCACTATCTATTAAAAATGTCCAACAAGAAAAAGGGAAAGGAGGGCACAAAGGGTCATGGAGAAGTGTAGAAAAAAAGTGAGAAACAAGACCGTGACTTTTACCTGACACCAAATTTTAACCCCTTTTTGGGTAACTGCTGTCTTTAAAGCATTGTCCAAAATGATGAAATGAAAATTGTTAGAAACTTTGCAAGTTCCCTTTAGAAGTCTGGCATTTATTTTTCAACAAGTTCTAATGTAAATGCTACACTCACTTATGTTTCTTAGTGATTCGTGTGGCTTATGATGGACAAATATAGGAACCCACTTTCATTCTTTCCCCCATGTAACATATTGTTGACTACAGAGCTGCTGACATGGTTGCAGCCCATGGCAAAAATAGATGAAAATGTTTTCCTTGACAGGATTTCATGTCAACAGAGGGTTTTGGATTAATGTCTGTCAGTCTTGAAACCTTTGTTCTCTCTCACTCCCAGCTCACCATGCACTCTCCCGAGAGCTGAGAAGGCATTTTGTACAATACATTCAATACATGGATTACATCAAATTCTACTAATGTTTCTCATCAGATCTAACTAGTGCAACTGAATGGTTCATTCTGAGTTTTCTGCAAGTAGAATTCGACAGAGGGGAGACTGCTTGTGACTAAATCTAGGTAAGAAAATTTCAGTTGTTACAATGTAGAAAGAAAATGGGAAAAAATGTGACAACAATATGTCATTCATCAGCACTATTATTTAGTGGCATCCATAGGACAGAACAATGTTTGGCTTATACCTTTACATATCAGTAGGAATAAAGGAATGACTCTGTAAGAAGAAAGATCACAAAACTGTAGTAGAGAGATGATCTAGAAATGTCTGTTTAACAGACTCATAAATTCACTGTTTTAGTAAAGATTTCATATGAAATTCATGTTTGGGTAAAAGGACTTGCATTTGATTTTTGTTTTTGAAAAATGGTAAGCACACATGCACAACCTATTGATCTGGGAGCCTTTAATTCAAGTACCTGATATGAAACCCTTCAATAGGTCCAGAATTTTATAGGTTGTGATATTTAGTCTTCTATAATAACACATACACAAGTGGTGAGCGTGGATAAAAATTAGAACTGTTAGCAATCCTGAAAAATAATACTCGAATCATAACACATGCACTGTCTGAAGGCATTAAATGTGTCACCATGATAATCAGCGCATTGTCTTCTCTGAGCGCTAGGGTTTTGGAGACATGTATGATGAGCATCCTTTTGTAGCTTTACATCACAGTTTGATTACAATGGCATGGCATGTACTTGTATGACTATGTGAATCTGAAGCAGAGATATGTAGGAGCAGAGAGTATCTCCTGGGATCTGTTTGTGCTCTGCAACTTAGCCTGATGAACTTCTGGTTGCTCTGGAGATAGATACCTGTTTGCATTTAAATATATATTCGATGGAAAAAGAAGTATAGTTTTTCAAGGTGAGAAACAGCTTTATGCATCTTTCCCTCTTAATATTTAGCCCTGCTCTGCTAAAGATTGTGCACATGCACAAGATACAGAAGTTGGTCTTCTGAATCCCTGACTGTTAAGGTGAAACAGATGAAGCTGGATGATACCTGTGAAAACGAAGAGCAAATGATAGATAGACTGCATGGCTGGAAGCCTGACATAGAGCCAGGTATTGACTCTAAGATATGGCTGGGTCTATGCCATATTCTCCAAGTAGATACAGGTGAGCTTTACTTGAGCTGAGAACTTGCCATGTGTGGGCAAGTTACAAGCTGTGCCTGAGACTTGCTGAAAGCCAGGTTAGTCACTTGTGAACTTCAGAGTGCTTTAATACACACTGCATTCCCTTTTGAAAGCCTCTAGCTCACCGAGGAATAGAGTTCTGCATAGACTTAGAACTAGCCAAAATTCAAGTCCCAGACAACAGCAATTATCTTGGGTTGTAATGAATCTGCCGGTCCCAGATTATATAGTTAATGTAAATGAACATACTTATATCAGCTTTAGGTCTGCAACTGAGCAGACTAAAAGAAAAAAAATCATCAAGGATTATTAAATACTTCAATGTATTACTTTCAGTCAAAATCCCTATTTCATGAATCATTAAAGAGTATATTGGAGAAGCAGCACCACAAATATGCCTTTTTCTTAAGCTGTTCCCTCAGCACCTGTCTGCTACTGCCCTCTTATGAAGACAAGAATATGGACTGGACAAATCTCCCGTTTGAATCAGCAAAGTCTGTAAAGTAGTACAATGTCCATCACTTCAGCAGTACTTATTTCTTCTGATGTCAGAGAAGGGTCTTTGTTCAGTTGCTTCTGTAGTACAAATTTTGTTTTGGCACAGTTACATAGAAAGAGGTTATTCTCGATGTAAAACTAAAATACCAATGAAATCAAAAGCAAATTGGAATGTCGTTTGACAAAGTAAGACCAAATATCAGACACAGAGGACAGAGCAAAGCACAAGCATATCCTGTGGAAAACACACATAAAAATCTTTCACAAAAGCAGCCAGTAGGAAACAAAAATATCACTAGCAACCTGACTAACTGTTGGTGAGTCTTTTCCACCACCAAGAAAAGCAGTGAACAGCAATGACTGTAGCCACAATCTGGAACAATTCACTATTTGACCCCTTCCTTGTTTAACTCAACAGTGTACTATCCCTACTACTGGTTTATTTTTCCATCTCTCACTTACTCAGTTTCAAACTATACCAGCATTTGCCTTCCACCCCAGGACTATAAAGTTTTCTTCACAGTCTCCTGTGAGGCTTTATCGAAGCTGTTCAAGTAAATTAAATACTTATTGGAAATGCACAATTTAAAAGGCTCTTAACTATAGCTGCCATATTTTTCATCTGATACTCAAAAACTCTCTAAAAATGCTTTAAGCAAGTTATTCTGCTTCTTTGCAAATTATGCATATTTGACATTAAAAGAAGAAGGATTACTTCATTTATCCTGAGGCTCTGGCAGATGATATACAACATTGTCCTAATCTACTTCTTGTTCATTTTCTCTTCCATGCATGATTTCTTCAGGTCTTTGGGAATTTCTTTTTCTTTTTCTGTTGGCTGCTTGATAGGAATCACATTTCTTCAGGTAGTCATCGGCCTGCCTAGAGTTAGTGTCCTCTCCTCCTAAAGCTGTTCCCTTCATTGTGACTTTGCCTTTTCTCTGAAAGCCAACTGCCCAGACACGTCCAAACACAGCAGTATAATGCTGAAGAAGTAGTGACTCTAGGCAACATTAAATCGGCACACCAAGAGGTTGTGGTTCGGTTTTTCGCACTTACTACAGTCTGTCATATTGTATTCAATGGAATCCATTTTCATGGTTTTTTTCCCTCACTCAGAGTGCCAGGACAGATAATAGATCAATATAAGTATACATTGAATCTGGCATGGTAAACGTCTGAAAGTCTATGTTGTACACATCAAGTCATTTTCATGAGAAGATTTTGACATATTTTTATTCTGCAGTATGAGATTAATCACAAGATATGTTGATTGATGCCTTATGGCAACAAATCTCCTCTACGAAGCTTTTCAGTGTATAATGTAGAGTTTCAGAGATGCATGAAATAGTAGGATAATGAGGCAGAAGAAGCTAATTTTTAGCTGGAATTGCCTCCAGCTAAGCATGCACTCTTTATACATATAAGCTTAAAAAAAGTAATTTTTTTTTTTAAAAAAGGACAGAGAAAAATATAATGTTAAAGTATCATGAAAATATCAATGCATTCAAAAAACCCATTACTGTTCCAGTGTCTTGTCCACAGGCAATATAATAAGAAGAAAGAATCCAAGGAAATTGAATAGGCTGAACCTGCTCCCTGGACCACAGTCCTGGGAAACGTAGACTATATAATCACACAAAGCAACATTGTTTTCTGACATTCTCCCAGAAATCCAGCAATACTGTTTTTGGATTTTTCTTTCTACTCTCCTGCATGTAGGGATGCTTATTAAGGCCTTCTTTTCTGAATCTGATGCTGAGTTACTCTGTGTGATATTCCCCCGCAGACTCAGGCAGCCTCTGAAATGTACACATTCTCATCATAACTGTGAAGAGTAGTTTCTTATCCATAGCCTTTGTTAATAGTAGGAGTTAGTAACATTGGTGCATTATAGTTTTCCTAAGATTCATTTATAAACACATATAAATTACCCGTTGTGTCCTCTCTCATAACCTTGAATAACTACAACACAGACAGGCAAAGAAAAGCCAGACGAAGAGTGCTAATTTTAGCTATTGACATGCACTAATTTTAAAACCAGGAGTGAAAATGAGGGGTGGAAAATAAATCAGGTCAGTAGTGCAAAAAATTAATTGCAGCTAAAAGAAAACTGAGGCTTATGAATGCAAAGTATTAGATGAGCTACCTTCATTGCCATGAAGGAGAAAAGTGTTAAAGTTCAGCACTGAAAAAATGGTATACTTGTCATTTCCCCTCCTGGCAGCTTTTCTATCTATTGACTTAGTGTTAACTGTTGGAAATGTTGTTCTAGTCTGTTTTTGATTTACTATTCTGTACTTGGTTTTACATACAAGATTATGCTGTCTTAGAAACAGGTACCATACAATGCACACAAAGCTTTCTAAATATAACTGTCATGGGCTCTTTGGAGTACAGAGATTTTTAAATCTTTTAAAACATTGAATTTCATACGCAAAGGAAGTTCACATTTCCTCATGTTCCCTGTCTTACAATGACTTTATGTATAACCTTAAACTGGAGCAGCCTGTATGTAATTTGTGTTTTATCAGTTTGCAGACTATTGCACAGTGGTTTTGCATGTTGTACTTCAGAAGTTCTTTTACTGTTTCCTGATTTTAGGCTCTGTGGAACTCCATGTCATGATCAGATTTCTGTCGTGTACCATTAAACTGTCAGGACAAATATACAACAAATTAAGTGTTATATCTTTCTAAGCTTCTTTCTAAGAATGAAACCACAGTGATTCCTGTCCTTGATGGCCACCCTCACTGGATGACTGGCAGCACAGTCCTAATTTCCTTTATTCACTGTTTCTATGGCCTATTAGTCTACATTCCTTTGGTACAATGAAACAGCTTTGAGATGAAGGACAGAGAGTGACCCATTTTGACCCTCTTCCTGCCCCTTTGTGTAATTTCCTCCAGCTTTGCTTTTAAAGGAAACTATTGACAGTTAAGAAACAGAGAACCACAGACTCTCAGAGCAGTTGAGGTGGGAAGGCCCTTCTGGGGATAGTCTAGTTTAAGTGCCCTGCTCAAGCAGGGTCAGCAACAACAGGTTGCTCAGGGACTTGTCCAGCAAGGTTTTGAATATTTCCAAGGATAAAGGCTCCACAGTCACTCTGGGCAGCCTGTTCCCAGGGAAGGATCACCTTCTCCGCCTTGCTAGCAATGCTCTTCCTTAATGCAATCCAGGAGATTGTCGGCTTTCTTTCGCAGATAGGCACATTGCTGGGTTACCTTCAATTTGATGTACACCAGGATCCCCAGGGCCTTTTCTGCAAAGCTGCTTTCAAGACAGTCTGCCTCCAGCCCATACTGATGTGTGGCATTATTCCTTGTCAGGTGCAGAACCTTGCACTTCCCCTTGTTGAATTTCACGAGGTTCCTGTCATCTCATTTCTCCAACCCGTTGAGGTCCCTGTGAATAGCAGCACAACCAAAACTGTATTGGCCACAGTATCAACCCCTGGGGTACAGCATTGACCCTTTTTTTACAGTGAGGATGACCAAACACTGGAATGCAATGCACAGAGAGGTTGTAGAGTCTCCATCCCTGGAGATACTTTAAAGCCACCTGGATATCTAGTGTATCAACTGCTCCTCTCAGTTTTATATCATCTGAAACTTGCTTGAGAGTGTTCTCTGTCCCATCATCCAGGTCGTTAATGAAGATTTTAAACAGTATTGTCCCCAGTAGAGACCCCTGGGGAACACCAGTATTCATTGGTTGATGACAGCCTTCTGAAGCCCAGGACTTGAGCCATCTTTTAGTCTATTTCAGTGTCCACTCATTTGTCCTGTGTTTTGTCAGTTTGCCTGTGAGGATGCATCACAGCTGAAACCATGGCAGGATATTATGGGAGAAAGTGCCAAGGGCCTTAGTCAAGATAAACAGCGTTTATTGCTCTCACCTCATTCACCGAGCTAGTCAGCCCATCACAGATGTCTATCAGGTTGGTGAAGCATGATTTCCCTTTTCTGACTAATCCCTATCACCTTCTTGTCCTTCACGTATTTGAAAGCATTTTCTGGGGTTATTTGCTCCGTCACCTTCCCTGTGATTAAGGTGGGGATGAAAAGCTTGTAGTTTACCAAATCTTCCTCTTGTACTTCTTGATGATAGGAGTGATATTTGCCTGCCTCCAGTCCTCAGTAACCTCCCCTAATCACCAAGACCTTTCCAAGATAATGGAAAGTTGCCTTGCAATATCATCTGTCAGCTTTCTTAGCATTTCTGATGGTGCATCCCATCAGAGAAGTGATATAAGGTTTGAACCCACTGGAGATACCTCTGAGCTACGTCTTCCTTAGTAAATCGTACAACCATGAGACTAAAGAGGAGTAACCTCTTCCAGCTACATTTCTTTTTATCAAAGCTATGTGAAGTGTGGATATACCTACCAGACTTGGGGCATAGCAAAACCTAAATTTTGTATCCAAACCTGTAGTAGAAATACTACTAAAATACTCAGACTAGTTTTGGATCCAGGATAATCATACAGAGATAATGATGACACATGCTTATTAGTTTACTGAAGTACTACATGAGTTTAAACTAATTTTGGATGTTGGAGTGAGTCCGGAGGAGGGCCATGAAGATGATCCGAGGGCTGGAGCACCTCTCCTATGAAGACAGGCTGAGAGAGTTGGGGCTGTTCAGCCTGGAGAAGAGAAGGCCCCGGGGAGACCTTATAGCAGCCTTCCAGTACTTAAAGGGGGCCTACAGGAAAGATGGCGAGGGACTTTTCATCAGGGAGCACAGTGATAGGACAAGGCCTAACAGTTTTAATATGACAGAGCGTAGATTTAGATTAGATTACTGTGAGGGTAGTGAGACACTGGAACAGGTTGCCCAGAGAAGTTGTGGATGCCCCATCGCCTGAAGTGTTCAAGGCCAGGTTAGAGGGGGTTTTGAGCAACCTGGTCCAGTGGGAGGTGTCCTTGCCGGTGGCAGGGGGGGGGGGAACTAGATGATCTTTGAGGTCCTTTCCAACCCAAACCATTCTATGATTTTATGATTCTATGATGTGAAGTACTAGGTTTGTGTGGTGCCACACCATGTGTATTTACCGTATCCAGTTGTGTAGAGACTCTGCTGTTCCCCACTGCTTGGTGAGCACCTCAGTTTAAACAAAATCTAACTTCTTGGAACATACAGAAACAGAAATTCATGATGTTTTTAGGCTCCTAACTTTAGTGTTTAAAGATTTTTAGACACATAACTGAAATGACAGGAATTTTACAGCTAACGGTTATGGACAACAAACTTGTTGGTAATGTCATAATTTAACTTTCAAACTTACACAAAAAAATAGGAAACTGAGTCAAGGGACATTAACTTTTACCTTTAGTAGATGAACAACTGTTACTGTATAACCTATATACATACCCTCTCAATCACACACATTTGTAATCTTCATAGCTGTCTAACTATATAAAATTTTCACTTTTGATTCCTACACAATTTTTCTTTTTTACTCACATACACAAGAAGGACATTTAAGTCCACAATTTTTAGTCACAAAAGTTCTTCACTAGATTTAGCTTACAGTTACTTGAGAGCATTTATTAGGATTTTGTATGCTTTTGTAGGTCATGTTATTTTCTGTCTTCTATTTTCCATCTTCTTCCTGCAAAAAAAAGTCATGACTCAGGGAAAGTATCACAAATCTTTTCTGTTCTTGCTTCACATTTCCATTTACTATACTAATAAGCTTATCCCAGACACCAAAACCTTTTAATTCTCTTGTATGTTTCTTTTTTTATTTTTAAATGGAATTAAGCTGCTGAGACTTCAGAGACCTACAGCTTTTGAACAGATCAAGCCTGTGATCGGAAAACCGCCACTTGTAAGTTACAGAACTGTTTAGTGTGCAGTCAGCTACTTTTATTGTAACAAAATATTGTAATCAGTAAATCAGTACAATGAAGGACTTTTTAATAACTTTTTTCTTGCATGCATTCTGATTTTTTGATCCAATTAATCTTCAACAGTTTGTGTCCTCATGCCAAATATTTGCCTTACTTGCTTAAGCTGTTCTCATCCCCATTGTCAGCATACCAAAAAAGCATATTTCAGCTGTAAGGAGAAAAAAATTTATCTTCTAAAGAACTTTGAACTAAAATGTCCCAATAAGTATTTGGCTTTAGAACAGAATCTCAAATGCTGATATATCTGAGCATATTTCTTCCATTATTTAATGTAAATATTGTATTTAAATATTTTCTTACATTTTTAAAAGATTTCACCAGTAATCACTGAAACGTTCTTTTTCTTAAAAAAATAAAAAATTAGAATTACCTTAGAAGCTAGAATGAATATCAAATGAAGTGTAAAATTTTTATATTACCATCATCACAAGTATTTATGAAAAGAAAGATGAAATGGACAATGCATGTTTAGGTACACTTGCAAAGAAACTCCAGAGCAAACTGTTTTAACAACATTGTTTGTCCAAATCTAATACTTTGAAAACAAAAATGGTGGCCTTATAATAAAATGTTATCAAGGAAATAATATCTGGGAGAGTCTTAACAACTAATTTAAGATCAGTGAAGGTCACCTACAGGATTATAGAGATTATTGAGAGTTTTACAGAGAAAACAGTTTTTTCTTATAGGTTGAAAGTAAACATAATGGCTATTTTAATCAGGCATTTGGTGAAGGAAGATGGATTCATTCAAGAATCCCAAAGATGATTTGTTACTGTTTCAGCTTTTGTCAAGTAAAGACTCTGAGAACAATTTTTCTTGTCATATTAGAGTGATTTGGCTTCTTGTCTTAGGCTAAGATCCAGGAAGAATAAAGGTAAATAAAAAATTAAAAACCATAATGAAGGTTATCTTTTGTTCTCTAAACACCAGAGAGTCTGGCTACACATCCAGTGAAGGATCAGATCGTTTCTCCTTTCCAACAAAACCACTGTTTATATTTTTACACTTGTAGGGTATAAAAAGTCTAGGTCACAGGTCCCCTGCAAATAAACTTACTATTAAAAGAGGTTCCCATATTTCATTCCAAATGGGTGTGTTTCTGCTTACTAAGCATTTTATAGCAAAATGGCCCCTCCTTAAAAAAAGGTAAATGCATTCTTTGTTGTCTCAGACCCAGTTACAACTCTTCCACAAACTGCTGCAAGCAATCATGCAGATAACAGCACTAACAATTTAACAAACTGTTTGTAATTAAATGAACCTCCTTCAAAATAAGTGCAGCAATTGTTGATACAGCTATGTTTTGCTGTAAATTCACCATAAATTATTTTTAAGGTATTTATGAGGCGCTCTACACTGTCTCTGATATGTTTAATATTAATTCTGTAACTCCCCGGCAAGCAGCTTTTTAGGAGAAACGGCTAGGGCCTGAAGAAGAGACATGAAGCATTGATGAGTCAGCCTAAAGCACTAACACTGGTGGGCAATCAGACATTTCTGTAGAAGAGATAAGGGATTAACCAAAAAGATCCGGTTCCCTTTGTTTTGGAATACCTGCTTCTGAGGGGAGGGAGACTACATACACTATATACACTTCTGCGCAAGAAAGTAAACTGGAATTGAATCTTTCCATGCAGAGGTTGCGCTTGCCTCCTCTCTGCTAGCTCTGATATGGGAGTACTAGGCCAGAAAGAGGCACTATTTATCCATGTTGCATCTTGATTTGAAGACTGCTCTTCTCTCCTTTCCCACAAAGACACTTCAAAGAGACCTGACCTGTCCAGGGACGCTGAATAGTACATGCAGTAAAGCCTTTTATGAGGCTCATTGACATGCTGTTCTAACACCGCTTTTTCTGAAAAACACAGTGTTGGAAAATCAACTAAATAGGAAAAGCCTTGCAAAACAGCTGTGGTATGAAGTACTTGACCTTTGTCCAGTTTGACCTCCAGTCCCTTCTTGGGGCTTTACCGCA
Source organism: Burhinus bistriatus (assembly GCA_013397275.1). NCBI lineage: Eukaryota > Metazoa > Chordata > Aves > Charadriiformes > Burhinidae > Burhinus > Burhinus bistriatus. The sequence continues at coordinate 186,489 of VYXH01004382.1, read as the reverse complement.
GACAAAGATCCAAACCGAAAATTGTGGCTATAGCATGAAATTTTGACTTCTCCAATAATCAATGGCAACTGAGTGGCTGGTTCTGATGAGCAGATGCACAGTGTGTATTTGAAACGATGAAGAGAATGATTTCTCTCCCTCTGACTGACTGACCTGAATACAAGGAAACCATTTAGAGAGAACTATAGAATCAAATGAATGAAAAAATTAGTGGAAGAATGAAATTGTGGTCATTCTTAAAATTATAATAATTCCATAATGGACAGGCATACAAATGCACTCTTATGCTTCAATATTTCCTGGGGTTTTTTTCTTATTTAAAGACAGTGCATGCACTTGATACTAACTGCTTATAGAAAACGTGCAACAATTCATATTAAAGTCAGTATGGGTAAAATGAATCATACTGTCAGAAGGCATAGTCTTTCTTCACTGTACGGAGTGGTATTCACTACTAAATGGAAAGGATCTAGGGCAGTGAAGTGTTAATATTTCATGTTTGAATTGAAGAGTCATATCTCCTTACCTGTCAGGCTGCTTACACTTTCTATACATTTCTATCTTGAAAAACTACTTCTTATTTGTCAAGTAGTTTACGGTATCTTCTACATGCCTCATTTGGGTCATAGGGAAGAAATTATGTCCTCTTTGTATCCTCCATCCTCAGGTACATTATCAAAACTCAAGAAAAGGTGGACATCAGTTCTTATGCTTAGTAGATCCTTAAATATTCTTTGTCCATTTAACATGAATTCTAATGCAAATGTTTAAATCCTATGTAGACAACAAGTCTTCCCAGCTTAAGTTAACTGTTCCACTTGATAAAGTAAGGTATTATTACTTTACTATTGAATGTAGGTACCATCATTTTCCACATAATGTAAGAGAAGTCTGCTATTCCTTAGGGAGTACACAGCAGCTTCACCTACTTTTTCCATGATATATTAGCTTTCTAAAGATCTTTGACACATATTTAGTAATCATTTACAAGACTGAAACAATAGGCTGTCCCTAGCAGCAGAAGGAAAAGGTGAAATGACAGAAGAAAATGTAGGGAAAACAATTAGCTTTTTTACTGTTGGAATTTGGGGAAAATATCACATGTACAAAAAAAATAATGAATATGGACTTAAATCATTAGAAATCATAGAAGAGTCAAGGGTAAATTCTATGTCCTCTTCTCAATGAGATATTGCAGTATATTTGGGGGAGGAGAGAAGGGAGCTGTAAAGAGAGGATAATGAGCTTGTTCTGAATGCTTTTCTTTTCCTCTTGCAGTTCTCTTCATTTCTCATGAGACAGAGTAATCAGTGAGTTAAAAAATTAAAATTATGGCTCATACATCTGTTTGTCATTTCCACTCTTCTCTGACCTTAAAACCATGCATTCTGCTCCTTGAGAATTGCAATATTCATTGGTAAGAATGATCTTTTTATTATTATTATTCTTTTTTGAATTAACCTCATCTTATGCTTTGAATTTGCTGAACATTTATAAAGGACTGGTTTTCCCCCCCTGAAAATAATAAACTGTAGAGCCAAGTATTAGTAAACACCTACTTGTGATTTAAAGAGCCAAACGGGTATTTATATGCTGAAATATCAAGACTTGTACACACAGGTAGGAACTTTATGTCCAAAGTGGTCTTATGGAAAACCATGGGAGAAATTATAAAGTTGCAAAATAAGTTAAATACTTAAGGCCCATCATCAAGTAAGACTTAGGTACTTGACATGTATCTCTTATTGATTGCTTTATAAAATTCATGCTAATTATCTAGGATATTTCTGAAAATGACACTTGGCCTTGAGGTCACTTTTAATTTCATTTAAATGTTTCTGAAAATTTTAGCTTGCATCTCAAGCCTCATGCCCTCACGATTACCTCAGATCATCCCAATCTAGCTTAATGGGCTAGCTTTTCCTATTATTTTTCTTTCTATAAAACCATAGGTGTTACTGAAAAGAAAGTTTTCTTTATCGGTAAGATACAGCAAATATGGTAAAAAACAAGTGCTAACTAGTATTAAGTGTCTCTTTCATGTGTTGCCAACACTAAAATCATTGCCATAATTCCAAATGACATAAATCTGCTGAAATCTGCATAAATGTTTGTCCTAATCGCCTTAATGTCTGATCTATAAATGCACTGTAATTACCTGTGAGATATCTGCTATTTTGGTTTTAAAACTGAACATTAAATTTCTATAACTCTTAATGTGTACGTGTGCTAAAAAAGAAAGAAAGAAGAGGAAAGGCACTTTTTTTTCCCCTTATTTGGCATATTACATGCATTTTTATGGCCCTTCATTTCATCTGGTCCTTCTCTACAATCATTAGATTTCCCCTTAAGTTCCTTCCTTCCTGTACAGACTTGTAGATGTGATGTCAACATAACATTAGTGGGGTCAAACGTTATTGTAATTACTAGTACTTGCACTTCACATAAAGGTCCCTCCATCCAGAGTGAAAGATTGAGTCGATCCTTCAGCAATGCAGCAACTTGGATAAACTCAGAAAACCTTATGCTGCGTAAAGTCCATATTTACCTCATATGTGAACCTATAGTACGAGGTTGTTGTTTAGAAGACATTGGCTACTACTAAATATTCAGGTTTGGTAACAGTATACTTTTTCCTGCCCACTTAAGCAGGCAAAAGAGATTAATTTTCCTCCCTGAGAAACAGCATTTGTGCTACTCTGGGTCACAGACAGGGCCAAGTAATTTTTTTTTCATAAACTCATCCCACCTAGTTTACACTATTGATTTGTACCTTTTGTTACTTTTTCCCCCAGGCTCCCCAGGTTACCTAAGTTGATCAGCAATGTTATTTCTTGGCCCATGAAGTTAGAAGTTACTAAGTTTCCACTAATTAGAGCTAGCGAGTAGCTCATTAAGCATACAGTTTTTCTCCTCCCTACAGCAGACAGTGGCCTCTAGGTACTGCTGCTGTAGGTGTTGAAGGCGACATTTACCAGTGTGTTCATCCCTTGGAAAATGAGTGCAATTGTGTCCCCTGTTGATACGTGGAAGCTGAGGATGATTTCCAGTGCAGGTTAGCTTGTCCACCAGAGCCGGTCTAGGTAGAGCTTTCACTGCATGAAGGATAGCAGCCGTCAGACCCTGGCCCTTTATCGGTGACATGTCGCAGCACAACCCATCTCACATGCTGTAAAACATCCTACATGAGGTAACTGGATGTGCTGCACTGCAGCGTGAGACTACACAGTCAGGTATGGTCTGTCTTTGTCTAGCTGATTGCACATGAGGTCAATAAAGTATAACCAAAAAATATGCATTCTGGATCTTAAATGAACTTACCACGGTTCCTGAAAGCGGTTCTGGCCCATGTGATGTGAGGAAGCTGTATCAGCTCAGGATGGACTGCATAGATTTCAGCCTTCACAAGATGAGGAAAAGTATTTGTCCACCTTCTCATCTGCGAGGCAAAGACAGGTCAGCCTGAAAAGGTAAACTCATCCCTTCCCCGCAGAGCAAATCCTTCTGGAACAGCACTGAGGACAACAGAAGTCATGGAAAGAAAGCAATGCTGAACACTAGTATGTGACAAAGTAAAGACTATCCAGGATTTCAGAAAATAATACATTCATCAAAAAGAGGAAAATGTTAACAAACTGCTAAGGAAAAACAATATATGCTTTAGTAGAAAATACAATTAATAAGAGCAACAAAGGTTTACAGTAGAAACAAGCTATTACTTAGCTGGTAAAAAACCCCTATTGCATATAATGACTAATTTGCCAGCTGTGGCTTTTATATATTCCTTACAGGAAAAAAGAATATGAATTCCTTTGCCATCTAGCCTTAGTAAAATTTCTGGAGCATAATTTAAATGCAGTTTAATAAATACAGTATTGTTTCATGAGTATAAAGTGGTCTTTCTTTGTATGTGTGATCACAAAACACATAAAAACTTGCAGACTCTGTGGACACTGTATTTGAATAAATTCATTCCAGAGGCAAATGGAGCTTATAACATAGGGAGAAAAGGAGCATTAGCTTCCTATTGTAAACTCCATTATTTTTTGTGATGTAATATAGTGTAGTTATTAGAAACTCAATGTTAGAAAATATTGTCTCCATCGAAGTAGCACTTAATCTCTATTACCTGGAGGTTAAAAGTCAAAGAACAATCATCCATGTCAGTGATTCCTGCAGCAGATTGTTACTGAACCATGTAAGGTCGTTTGGTGGAGAGAATTAGCTCCCAGCAGCTTCACATGTCAGAGATATTATAGTACTATTCTGCCCCAGCTCTCCTCCCTGGAAAATGATGACTATTCTATGGGCTTTCTCAGGAAAGGTGTCCTGTAGAAAGAAAAAGAAGGTTTGTCTTTGACAGACATTTCTGCAAAAGGTGACAATGAAAAGAAAGTATTTGCTGACTTTATCAAAACAGTGGTGGATGGAAGGTATGCAAGCAGCCAATTGCCCTCAGCATATAAAATACATTGGTAAGACACATCCTGTGTTTTTGTAGTTATATTTTTTAAATCATTGCTAGTTTATGCATAAAGAATGAAACCTTTCTCAGGTGACCATCTGGGAGAGACCAGGAAAGCCTGGGAAAGCCTCAGAAATGGGCCGTTAACCAAAGACAGGTTGGAAACTTCTGTGTTAGTTTAACTGGAAAGTTGTCAATAGTCATATGGGCACGTGGGATCAGTTTCCCTCTAGAAATGCTGTAATCCATCAAGGCAGTGAGGGTTCTGGTCATGTTGTTCAGAACAGGTAAGCAGAAAAAATTCAGGATGAAAAAGAACAAGATGCCCAAGCCCATGGAATTGCTGTGTCTGTGACATGGAAAGATGGGCTGAAGACCTGTAGGGCAACTGGCTGGAAGAAGCCAGAAGGGCCAAAGGACATCACGTTTGACAGTAATGTGAGGAAAGGGGGAAAAAACCTGGTGTGCATGCAAAACTTTTTACTATGATCCTTACTCTAACTGTCATAAAAGGCAGCGGAACGGGTCTCATTAATTAGCTTGCATCGCCTCTTCTCCGAAATCACACCTATATCAAATAAAAAAAAATAACGTGAGAACATTTTTTTTCCTGCAGTTTTGTTTTTGATGTGAGGCTGATTTCATTTACTTATTCATTGTAATGCTTTACAAAGGAAATGTCACTTTCACCTCTCCACCCCCAGTGGGCAACGAGTGCTAATTCCAGCTGCCTGCCTTTTTTTGGAAAATAATACTGAAGAAATCAAAGTGTGTTTTTAAAATCGTTAAGGTACTTGGTTTGCTTTTTGTGTTTCCCAGGACCATTTCCATAGAAACAGAAACTGAAGCGGTAGAAGAGAGCTTACACTCTCACTTTTCCATTTTCATTGCTTACTTCGAGCTGGGAGCATAAAAGATAGTTTAGCGAACAAAGCCACAGGACAGGGAAGCAGCAGAACTATTTGCTGAAGGGGCCAAATTCTTCTGTTTTGTAGTTCTGGTGCAGAGCAAAAGGTGAAAAGATGTTCTTAGACATACAGGTAGAAGAGATTTAACAAAAACATTTGAAGTGCAATATTTATCTTCAATGAAGGAAGTATGCTTTGCATCATAACTCTCCCTACCATTTAAAATACATAAATGTTCTGTTTTAAAATAGCTGTTTTTTACACAATGCAGTCAGAAGCTTCATTATCCTTATGTATACCTAAAAAGCGTGAATATTTATAAAAGAAAAATTACTAGAAAGGACAAATTTAGAATTAGTTTCATCTTTATTAACAGGCACTTGTTCTTCAGGGGACTGCAGTCGGCCTTCCTTACGATGTGCAATTCTTCAGGCCATCCAAAAGCTTACTTGTCCAAAATAGACAAGTAATTATTTGTTAGACAAAATCACTGCCTACATTGAATACCTACCATTTCTTGAGCATCATCATAGCAACAATAAGGGTAGGCAGACAATTTGTATCCAAACTAGTATCCTCTCCCAAACATTTTTCAAGTGCAAATACATGTCAAAATTACTTAATGCAATGTTATGGAAGACTCAAATTTTGAAGGCCAGAGAAGAACATGAGATCATTCAGCTTGATTTAAGTTCTAAGTCTGAATTTCAATCAGATATATTTAAATTGAAAAGAATTTACTGAGTCCAAAGCACAACTTTCAGAAAGTTTGTGTTGAAAGTCTCTAAAATATTGTTAAACTCAAAAGACTCCTGTTTGAATAGGCAGCTTGCTTCAATAGTTAATTACATTGGTAGTTGGAAAGCTGTGCTGGGTAGAATTTTCAAGCCCAGACAGATGCAAAACTCTAGGCTGTACTATTAAAATCAGACTTTGAAACAGACCTGAAAAGTTCTTCTTTGTGCTGTACATTATTTTACTTTAAATCCATATTTCTTCACTTGACAGACAACTTTCAGTGATTTACATGAGGTGCAGTCTCATGCGGCATTACCAGATTGTCAGCCCTTATATCATGATATGTACTGCCATTTAGCCCCTAATCATGATATATACTATGTAGCAAAACAATATACAATGTGTTATGTTATGTGACATTGCATCCTGCACTTAAGTACTACAAACGGAGGAAATGCAGAAAGTGATAGCATGAAAAAGAAGTGCCAAGTGTTAAAAGATAAAGATGAAGATGACATTTTTTTAAACTTCTGCATATCCTTTATTAATATGATTCTCTGGGAACTGAGAAGCGTGTGGAGCTAGATTACAATGCTGGAGGCGTTTATTATACATATGAGTTGTACAATATATTCATCCCAACAAGACTTCATCTCTCAGTGAACCACTGTTTCACAGGGAGATTCATAACCTTAATCATCTTTTAATCTTGCCTCTTAACAAGTCTCTTAAAATTGTGGATTACTTTATCCATAGATTTACTCACAGATTTAGAGTTTTTAGAGAAGATGTGTTTGGACTGGGTCGGACATTTTTCCACACTCTAATATTTTCTTTAAAGCGAAGTTCTAATGAAGAAAATAATTAGAAAGCAAGATGCCTGATGTAGTCTTTGTTAAAAAGAAATGAATTGTCTTCAACACACTCGACAGTTCTTCAAGGTGCAGCTAGTACAAAGCGTTCTTGCTATCAGAGGATCAGAGTAGCTTTCCACCACTGATCATTACATCATCTCTAAAACATACTGTGTGACAAACGGTACAAGACATCACTTGCATTTTGTCTTGGCTTCCCATCCCCCTTCCCCCACACTTGTCAAAATACTTTTATTTCAAACGCTCTTTCTCAGTTACTTTCTGAAGAAGGTATAGGAATGTCTCATTTCCCTCAGTTTCTTTCCTGATCAACATTTTACCTGCTCTTCCCCCCACCCTTCCACCTTGCACCTCCAGTTGCAATTCAAAAAGCTGGGTAAAACAGGTCTAACCTCAATTTCCTGTGTTGAATGTGCAGCTGCTTGATTGATGGCCTTATGAATTGTTAATAAAAATACCTCATGTGCATATTCATGAAAGTGTCTCTTTATTAATTCATAACGCAGCTGCTGCAAAGGCAGAGAGTGGAGGGTTCAGTCTCCTCCCATGTAAAGGCATAAGCAATGTCTCTTCCCCAGCCTCTCTCCGGTTCCTGCCCCTTTATCAGCTCGCCTTCAGCTATGCAAGAACACCAACAATTTCCATTTCTATTTTGTTTTGTTCTGATGCCTTGTATGTCAGTCTTGTGCCAGCCCACAACAAGAGGAAACAAGAGGGTTGGCGTCAAATTCCCCAGTAATATTTCTTATGAACTATAAACCTTAATGGGAGTAATGAGAGTTTACAGCTCATTTCAATTATTTTCAGTTGTTCTCAGGTGCTGCAACACACGCTTCATTTAATTCTACAATGAATGCTACATGCAACGTGGTGGTGTTTCTCACTAGAGATACAGAAATATTCCAGAGGAAATTTCCTACTGAAAAATAGTAAAGTAGTTAGTTACCTGTGCAGCTATATTTTCCACGAATAAGAAACAGAAAACACTAGAGACTTGAAGTAAACAACATGTTCTTCATGAGACAATTTTCTATAAAAAATAAAAAAAGGGTAGAACTCTGTGAACTTCTTGAGCATTGCTGGGATAGGCAAACACACAGGGCCTGATTCTGTGTGAGTAGTTCCATTTTTCTCTCCAAAATGGTGCTGGATATTTCATGGTATGATCTGGCCTTTAGTAGAGTTTGCCTTGCTATAGCTGGGAATTGGAACGATTTAAAAAAAAACAAAACAGAAAACACTTTGCATTGGGTAACTCCAAGTCTCTGAATTCAGCATTCTGAATTGGGGAAGGTGATAAAGAAGTAGTTTACAATTAATTGAAAGAAGAAGAAAGTTCTTCAAAGTTTCCTGTGGGTCCTGTCATCACGTATGCAGGAAAACCCTGACCACAGTGGTTCTCAGAGAAAGCACTCAGACTGACAACGTCTGCCGTTTCACAGATGAAGGCAGCATTTACCCGAGTAAGGAGAAGGCCTTTGCTTGGGAGGGGGGGCAGAAAGGAAGGTATAAAAACCCAGCAAAGCTGCACTTGGGAATTACTTCTCAGAGGGATAAAGGGAATGAAATAAGAGTGCCTGAACCCTTGTGGGCCCAGAACCTTTTAACATTTTGCACATTTAGTTTTACACACACACACAGAGAGAAATAGTTCTATTGCAGTCTAGTTTAGATTCTGATTCAAAGATTTTGAAGCCAGAAAAGACTATTAGATCATCTCTTCTGACCTTCTGTGTAACACAGATCATAAAATATCATGCAGAGACTGTTGTACTGAACTCAATAACCAGTGTGGAGTCGTAAGTCGTAGGAGTTTCACTGTCAAGATTTGTCTTCAATATTTGATCTTAAAAGCAAGGTGATTTGGCTTTAGATAAATAGAAAACCTTACCTCATTCTCTGTATCATTATCACTACTTACTTGCTCTAGCAAAGGTTAAGGAACATGATGATTTGAAGGAATGTAATTCAGCGGAGCGCTCTGTGTTAAATTATCTAGTGGAGCTTCTGTTTGCCAGTGCTAACACACCTATTAATGTTATTAATTAAATAAGCAACATTCAAGATAGAGCTTGAAGGAGTAAGAGAGTCTTGACCAAATGTTTAAGTGGAACTAAGAGCTGTCACATGTTATTCAGCACTGAATGTGTGTGTCAGTACCAGCTTCTCACATGGGCATCCCAGCACTGGGGTTTTTATGTTTTGTTGGTTGGTTGACCTCAAATTTTATTACAATCTGCATACTTCTTTGCAAGTTCCTACACAACTTTTATCCACTTCAGTGCCCATTATCAAGACAGGCAGCAGCATAATCATGTGACCGCACTGCAGCAGGTTCAGTCTTGGTATGCTTGTTTAAACCATAGAGAGCTCTTTTCTCATAGAAAGCTTGTTTCTTCCTCAGGCCCGGCAGAAATCTGCTAAAGCTCGGAACTAGTGGTGTGATTTATTCTCTCATCTCTCCCCATGGGGCATGCAAACATTTCTTCAGATTTTGAAGGAACTGTTCTGAATGGGAAACCTCGGCAGACTCAAAGTGAATGTGCATATCTGTTTTTATCACCTGTATCTGTTTATGACAGAGGAAGAGAAATATAGGTCAGTGGCAATTCATTCCATGAAATAAAGGAGGGAGGATTCAGCTGCATGGTGGAAATGAGAAAACAGGTCTGAATTTTAGTCTGGGCTTTGGGTGACCACTTTTGCTTTTTTCAGAAACAGCCCTGTAAGTGAATGCGTTTGATAAAATTTCCATCTTCACAACACACTTACCAAAAGCTTTCATGCAGTGCTGTTGTTACCTGATAGCCTCCAGGATGTTAACAGCAGCTAACAGTTAGGTGTCCTGCTGTCTTACAGAAAAGGTAGAACTCTTTTTGGAGAAACATAATGGGGTTTTTCGTAGCTTAAGGACCCTAACTAGAAAACGTATCAGGGAGAGGCTGATCCGTGTTTTCACATGTTAAGATAACATCTTTTAAATATAATGATGGATCTGAATATGTTAGAGAATGCTGGATCTGAATAGAGTAGCAGTGATGTGCACACGGGATTCTTAAACACTATGGGACTACATATTGGGTAAAACTACATTTTCTTTTTCGTGTAATTACTAATAGGAAAGTAATAACATTAGCCTATAGGCTAATAAACTCATACAAAATAAGGACCAATTCAGTCTTTCATTGAAATTTGCCTGGAATCCAAATGTATACCTTTGGAAAGCCTGAAAACGGTCAGAAGCGTACATTTTCTGTTTATAAATCCTTTTCAGGCGTGGAAGTGTCAACTTACCACAGAAAACTGTTAGAAGAACTGAATCTGCATATGTATTTTGTGGATAGAAGACCCTCAGGCTGGTAGGACAGACCTAGGCATAACAGGCACACACTGAATTCTGCCTCTCGAGGTGCTGAAGGTCACCTTCATTTTTATCTGCCTCATGGCCTAAATATTTATGAAAGGTTAAATCTTTTTTTGTTGGTTAGAATAGTATTTCATTGTGTGATGTTTGATTTTACTCAGATATAAACTCTAATTTTATTCTCAGGAAAAAAAAAAACAAGTATTGGTTGATGTCACTCGCTTATTTTGTTTCCTGTGTTTTTATTACACATTTTTAATACATTTAATGTCATCAGGCTCCCCAATGGCAAGACTCCAATACTTGTCTCCTAGACAGTTCCAGACCAGTGGTTCTGCAGAAAGTGTCTTGAGTAGACGTATCTGTGTTTTCCTCTGTTTACTTTTCTTTGTTCATGAAAATAATAACATGTATGTGTTCATCATACATGTTTTTCAATTATTTAGGGGGTAAAGAAGGTGAACTTGCCATATTCAGTCTGATGATGACTAAATAATTTATCTTAAATAAAGGTAATAGAATGAAAAAGTTATACAAATGAGAGACAGTGAAGGACAGAAATAACATGTTTAAAATAACATGCTTAAAATTTCTACAGAATATCCAAATTGTTATTGTCATTCAGACATTGGTAGACAGTTTAAGAAGTATATTCTTCTCTTGGATGTACCTTCACATATCATGAGTGATTTCAGTCATGTGAACAGGATCCTGAATTGTGATGTTGTAAAGAAAAAGAGAATTTGCTTGAGAACTTTATAATTTCAGGAATCCATTCCCTGTCATAAAGTGAAGTAAATTGTAGCTGAAGCATTACTCATAGTAACATTTTCAGAAAGAAAAATAATAGTTTGAACGTAATATTTCACATTTTTCCTTTTCATTGTTTAACAATTAGTGGGTGAGAAGGATAACTCTACTTTTCCAGTTTTGAAATTAACATTCCTGTTTGGTACCAAGCCAAAAAAAACAGGAATAATAAGGTTACAATTACCTTACTTAATTTAAATAATAAATATTCCTAATGGGCACAAGTGGTGCTTTTTTTTTTTTGTAAATATAGGCATAATGATAGAATGAGCGATATTCATGGATAATTGCAAGTGAGTTCAATTCTAAGTGAGTAAGAGTGAGAAAAATGGCATTTACAGCATTTCTCGGGGGAGCATTAGTAAAAGAATCATATCTTAAATAAAAAAAGTCTGGCTAGTGTTCAGCTTGTTTTGTGGGTTATTTTGCTATCCCACAGAGGCTATAGCATTTTCTTTGGTTTTACCTTATTTATAGTCCATACCTTTGGGATATTGCAGAACATTTGATATTTCAGCCTGGCAGAGCAGAAAGTATTCACATAGTTATAAAATAAGCAAGATCAAGATTTGCTAATTTGACTTCTTTTCTGCCTGCCATATTTATGTGGCCTCTGGGAAGAGATGACATCTTCGGTGTAAAGAAAGTGCTCCTGAACTAGTGAATCCACTGACAAATAGTGGGCTCACAAGAGAGACTTAAAGCCCCATGATCTGTAACTAGCATTTTTTGTGGGTGGGACAGCAAGACGTAGTCAATGGATGTGGGAATGGCGAAGAGAAGCCACACACAAAGGACTGTAAGGGTTCTTGTCTGAAAACCCAAGCTTCCCATTATCAATAAGCACCATAAATACACATAATAACTAAATCAAAACTAAATGTTAAGAACCAGCGCAAATTTAAAGCATAATCCTTAGAAAAGATGACAGGCTTAATGCTTCTAAAAGTGTGAGTGACTAGAGAATAGTTAAAGTAGACGGGCAGTCTTTCTAAAATACTTATTGCATTTCTACTTACCCTTTGTGCCATCATCTACCTCACCTATTCTACGCCTGTTCCTGCTCCGGCACAGCAGCTGGTGGATGCTATTGCCCTCTCCTGGCTAGAAACTGTGCAGTGCAGCTGTACAATAAATGCCTGCTCTCAGCAGGTAAAGGAGAATCGACCAGGAAGATCTTGGTCCAGGGTGAATGAGTGTCTGCTGAGGCTGAACTCTGGCGTTGCAAGAAGCTTCGGCATGATGCAAAACACCAGCTAAAAGCTGAACAAGTACTGATTCAAAGGAAAACTGATACAATTAAATACTACTGAAAGAGAGGTTAAAAATCTCATTTTTTTAAGGAAGAATGGATCACAGAAATGCATTTAAAGAAATGCCTCTTGGTCCTCCTGCCACTGGGCAAGTCCACATGGGAGAGAGTTTTGGCCAGGTGCAGTTCATCTGCACAGCCATCCTCCTTCAGTCATCTCCATTTAAAGCAGACCAAGACACAGCCGACACTGGAATTGCATTTAGCAGCAAGTCCAAGTTTCTACTTTACTCTGCTTCCTGCAGTGGGCCCCTCCTGATCCCTCTGCTGTGACAGCAGCTTTAAGGGTTTAACAACACAGTGCCTTTTGATCTCATTTCGGCAGCTGTGATTAAATAGACACACATCACTTGCTGTGCCACTATGTGAGCAACCCATGGTTCACCTTCACTGAATTAGTACCCGCTGAGCACTGCAAATATTTGAAATGTCAATCCATTTGATAATGTCAAAGAGGGCTGCAAATACCACAGAATGGCACCAAGGAAACATTCAACACACGCAGTGGCATATATAATATCTCTTTTCTTCAGGACAAAAATCATAGTTAAATAGAAACAGGAAACCATCATAAGAAGACGTTAAGGTCAACAGATCCAATAACCTGAAGTGGGACATGCTTCTGCAAATTATCACCTCAAAATTTTAAGCAAACCCATCCTCTTTCAAAGAACTTAATTCTTCGACATTCACCCATTCTAGCAAATTATTTTCTATTAGTAAAAATTGGGATGTTAACAGCATAACGACCCATGTGTTTTACATGCAGATTCTGTAGCTTCAAATCAGTAGAGCCTTGTTGTGACATCTTTATTATGTTTTCTTTTTCAAGAATCCTAAACCAGAGGGAAATATTTTATCTGGATAGAATACATTAATGAGGCCATATTTTCATTCACAAAAGCCTGGATCAGCAAAGAAGTAGGTGAAAGCAGAAGAGATTGAGCTGACTAGTGGGTTGCACTCTGCCCTGTAGAAATATTTGCCTTTACAAAAGATGGCAGGAATTAAGACATTAAACTTGTTGGTGGGGGTTGAATGAGAAAGATACCAGCCTAAAGCTTGTGCAACAAAGAACTGATATCTGGCAGTTACACACAGTATGGAACAGTCTACCAATGAGTTACAACTTTTTTTTTGGGGGGCTTTTTTTTGGGGTGTGTGTTAGAATTTCCTTGCTAAATTACAGATTTTTAAACATTTCCCAAAATTCTACCAGCTAGTATATAAGAAATTAAATATTAGTGATGCAGGGCAAGTTTCCTTTTTCATTGAAGAGTCACTCAAACACCTAAAGCTTTTTTTTTAAAAAAAAACTCCAAAACTAAAGTTCAGGTACTGACTGGCACAGCAGGCAAATACCATGTGCCTATTTGTGGCAGCTGAGAGTCAAGAGATACTTTTTCCCTTTGTGTGCTGATGAAGACTAATAATTCACTGAGCACAAATATATCTGCATGTAATTAGATAAGTGGTACCTTAGTAATAGGAAATTATAGTGAGACTTTTTGTTTGTTTTATACCACTATCCAATTATCTTGACATTTCAAAAGACAGCTACTTTTTGGTAGCTCAAATGCAGGTGTCCAGTTAATCTGAAGAGCTATTTTTAAGTAAGACAAAAGAAATGACAAACTGCAGTATACTCAGCAAGAACAACGTTCATTAGTACAGAGCACCCCACTAAAGCCCCTTCTGAAGGCTTGGCTATGAGTTCCTTTTGGGTTTACCAGTCACTTCAACAGCTTCGTTTTCAGGCGGTTTTGCCTTATTACTAGGGAAGAAGATTTATATGATCGCTCTGTCCATCTGTGACCCTTATTTACCCCACCAATTTTAAAGCCTACTGGTCTTCCTCACTGTCAAATTTGGGTGAAGATCCACTTATGATTCCCCACTTCCAAGCTCTGTATCAGTATGTAAGAGATGGTTTTATGTTACCAGAATATCTGTATTTTTTTCCTACTGAAATGTAAGAAAAATTCCTACTAACATATTTATAAAAATATTTAAGGAAAAAAAAAAAAGGAAAAATTACAACAGGTCTTAGTCTATTTAGCTAACATAATTAAAATAATACAGGTGGTAAGATTTATTAGTGGTAGATATGATTGATCAGTCTAAAAATCAATCTGAAAGCAGACAAGTAAAATCCAGTAAACCCCTCAGAGATACAAACTTCTAAAACAAGTTTGGGAATTTTACTTGCTGCTCTGCCCATTGTCTTTGTTAATAACAAACAGCATGTCACTGTAAACACCCCAAGCAGCAAAATTTATTACTTATTCTCCTACCTCCTGTTCTGAAGAATTTCAAGAAAATTTCCCCTTATTTTCTTAAAAATTAGACAGCTTCTATTGTAGTTTTAATTCCATTGCTTTATTGGATTTTATCTTTAATGCCAAAATATGCAGATACAGATATACAAACACTATTATGCCAACTTCAGTGGCATTTGGTAAGAAGTACAACTGAAAAATCCAAGTCTCTTTCACCACTCCCTCTATTTTATATGTGTTCAATTAAATCTGAACTGTTGATCACTGCTAAATAAGTGCTTCAAAAACAAGCTTATCAATTATTGCTCTTCCACTTGCTTTTCATCTGAAAGCAGGAGACTGCAGTCAAAAGCAGGCAGGCTCTACAGAGCCTTTAAGTTTTGCTCATCTCTGTTAATTTTTCCTTTGATCATATTGTTAGACAACAATGTCAGATATTCCTTTTCATGTGTGCAGTTTATCTCAAATCTTTGCCTTCTTATCCCCTAATCAGGAAGGGACTCAAATTCTGATTAATGTCTCTGTTACACAGGCGTTCGTTAGTGTAATTCTTCCTTTGCCCTTATCCCTCAATCACCTTTGAAGTGATTCAGTTGCACAACTAAAGCACAGAAAATGAATATATTACAACAATAGGGTGGGTTCAGTAGAAGATCTCTCTAATCTGACTTTAGAACGTACTTTATCCCAAGGCAGACTCTAAGTATCCTCAGATACTCTTCCCAAGTGACACCAAGAAAAGGTCCCTTCAGATGTTTCCCAGATGAAAGCAAGGTAAGGTCCTTACTTAGTGCCTGATTAGCTCATTCCCTCTCCTTCCTCTTTTCTTTTGGTGTTTTTTGTTTTTTTTTTCCCAAACATTCATCAGCCTTTTTCTGCCATCAACAAAGCTGGTATATGAACTGAAAATGGAGTAAAGCCTAATTAGAGGAATAGGCCCCTGGCTAATAATTAAAATGTGCACCTTGATCCATTATACTGCGTTCTTGTTTTGAACAGTATCAATTTTTTTATATCCATGGAATAAATAAAGCTAGAGCTCCCTTTGCATGGCGAGACCTACCAACGATCTTGTGTTTATTTACTGTTTCTTATTTTATTCACATCAATGCTCATTTTGCAGATATTGGAGTTGAATGCATTCCATATAAATATACCTACCCACCTGGCTATTACTTACCACCTGCTACCCTCGCACATACAAGCTGCACACCTTCAGTTTTTCCTCAGAATGCATGGGGATGAGAAGGCAGGCTTATGCAGGCATTCTTAGATACACAAGTACTGGGATACTCCAGAGTGTGCAATAACAACCCAAACTAGTAACATTAAAATAATTAGTCATTACATTAATGCAAAAGATAGTCAGTCCTCATATAGAGTCAGTAAAATTTGCAAGAAGTAACAAGATTATACCTGTTCAAAAACCAGATATATGAAACAGGAGCTAAACTAACCATCACTCCTGTACTGCTCTCTGCCCCTCACAGAAGAGTTCCCACTTCGTTCCTCCTGATTAAAAAGGAAGGCTTGAACAAGGACTCAGATGACCTTTATTTTTAATCAGGGGAAACAACCAACCAACTGAGAGAGCAGCTGCAGCACATAACAGCAGCACATGGCTCCTAGCCATGAAGAGTCTAGCTGGCTGGGCAGACCCAGGTAAAATACCCAGTGGCGCTCTGTAACAACTAACCTGGGTGAAGGTACCTAGTAGATCCTAGAGAAAGCTGACTAGCCTTTACCCAGAGGCTATCAGTGAAATGTAACTGAACCCTGGACACAGCTGGAGAGATAGTGAAAAGTTACAAGAATGAAGAAAATACTTAACTGTCTATTCACTGCAAATAGCATGAAATAATACAAGGTTACACAGTTAAACTCTCATTATCTAGGTTATTAATCTGTTCAAAAAAGATGATATAGTGAAGAGAAACATTTCAGTGAGAGGACAAGCAAATTTAGATTTATCAGTGAAGTCAATTACTATATCTGCTCTGGAAGACAGTAGCTGAGAGGCACAAGAAGAATTTCTTATACCATCTCTCTCCTGAACCTGACCTTGAAAGTACTTCTCATCCATTTTGGGACAAAATCTAACAGGTGAGCATAAAGACCTTTAGATTTATTTGCTACACTGTGTCCTGAATTAGCCAGTCATAGTGACATACTGAATCTTATCCGAAGGACGGCAAGTAGGCAGTGAGCACTGGGCTGTGCAGCTGCAGTTTCAAGTGTGAGTTGAGTTTTCTGGCACAAGCTCTCTTCCTCCTCCACAGTGAAATGCTCCATGTTTTGTTAAGCCTCAGAGCACACCAGAGTTCATATATATATATGTAACAACACATTAAATATCTGTATGGACTAACTCTTGGAGTGTGAAGAAGGGCTCAGACGCTAATAAAGCAGAGAAACTGCCAAGGAACAGAACAGGCTGGTGTAGCAATCGGAAACATGACAGACACGTCTGAAAAATTCTGTGCCTGAGCTGCAAGCCCTTCCGAAGCTGAGCTGTCATGGTCCAGGGCACTGGAAGGCGTTGCCACACTTGAGTCTGAAATAGCATGCTTCTCTTGGTTCATCCTCAAAGGCAAAGCCTGCAGTAGCTCCCCTAAGTGAAGAGTATCCTGGTCAGATAGAGGTTTCCTGCTGAATATCTGCGTATGCTGTGGCACAGGCTGGAAGCTGCTGTCTTAAAGGAAGTAACTTTCAGTTAGTCAATGACTTATACCATCGCTCTGCGCAGGCAGCCAGCTACCCTGTGCTGGCAACACTTCTGCAAGAGCTGGGAGCCACTACTTTAGAGGAAGTAGCTGAGTTCCTGGGTGCATGGGAGACACTGTCTAGTTCCCACTTATTTTTGCTAACACTAGAGATGCTATACTACTTTATCAGTTTGGACAAGCATCAGCTGAACCGTTGCTTTGCTGGGATCCGTTATGCAGCAAAGGTATCCAAAACCAGCTATATGTTTTATCTGTGTTAACTGGAATACACATAGCGGCAAGGACCAAAATAACCCTCAGTATCAGATCTAGCATTCCCAGAGACAGCTAATCCTAAGTGCTGCTTTTTCTGTAGGCTTCCTACACCACATTCTGTTAGCATGACTCATAAAAGTCATAAGTCCATAAAGTAGGAAGCTTATAGTGGTAATTCAGCTCTACTTTTTACTGTTTTAATGAACAATCACAGGAACTGGGTGGATACTTGAGTGGATATGGAAATTGAAGCAAAGAATGTAACTAAATCAATCACGTTGTTATCATCAGCTCATAAGAAGTCTCAACCAGTTTAGGTCAAAATAATCACCACTTTTTCTTACCACCAGTAAAGTCACATCATAATACCGTATAGTAATGCAATTACTACCTATTAAACAGTGCTCTTTTCTCCAAGTGTAGCTGTAAACTTGCGTAGACATTACAGTCCACTGTGCAAGTTATAACGAGGAATTTTTTCTTCTTATATAGATAAAAGAAGTGCTCAGAAGTTTTCATGTACAGTCAAAAGGCAGCTACAATACAAAAATCTGTCAAGACTGCCCTATTTACTGGTCTCGTGTATTTTTTCCATCTAATGGGGGAGGAGCAAGGAGAAAAAGCAAAAGGAAAATTCTGTGTACCTTCCTAATAGGTTACACAAGTAAAAATTTCATCTGCTCTTCAGTTCAGTCCATTCTTTGAACTTACTCCCTACCACCCCAAAATGTTGTGCCTCTGCTACGTTCAAAGAAGGGAAGTGAAGAAAAAGAAAGTTCTTGACTGTGTACTTGAACTCGCTCCTATAAAGAAGAGTAGGAGCAATGCCCTCAAGTTAAATGAAGTACACCAGTGGCCAAGAGTGAGAAGCGGGAAAGAACAGAGATGGTTAAAGTGGTGTAAACCTGTGGGCTTGGCAGCTTTAATCCTTCAGCAAAATGCCTTTAGCTGGAAAGTTATCAAGCAAAAAAAATTCTGTTGTTTATTTTATTGATAAAAAGAGAGGTACAGATGGCACACAGATAAGCAGTTAAATACTAAATAGGCAACACTGCCATTAGTTATAGTCATCTAATTCCATCAACTTTAATAAAAAGTTCTGTACACAAGTAGGTCCTTGCTGTATATTTTGCAAACATTCATTACACAATTGTAGCAAAATTCATTTTTGCACAAAACAGAAGGACGCATAGAAAGAACACTTTGAGCTGCTACGGTCAAAATGCTGAGCCCAGGCATTTTGGTCAGCCTGTGGCAGACCTGTGTCTCATGGCTTCATTTCCTCTCCACTAGACCTTTAAAGCCAAGAATAAATAAAAAGGTGAAATAAGCATAAAATCTCAATGGAAAAAGACAAACTGATAATGGATGAACTATGTGTATCAGAATTTCTCACAGCATTCACTGCATTATTTGTCCTGAATTTCCAGTGTAGAGCCGAAGTTTTAAATGGGTGCAAATCAAGACTTCTACTGCAGAAAACTGATCACTTTTTCTCTTTAACCCTTCTGTATATAAACACTTCTGTGCAGCTGTATCAACTGCATGAGTGAGACTATTTCTTGTTCCACTATGTTTAGGAGGGCAGTCATTACTAAAATGAGTTAGTTTAAGTCAATAAGTTTATTAAAATACAAATTTTTCCCTAGGGTAGGAAAGTAGTCTGTTCAATGCCTTATGCAACTCATTTATCAAGAATGATAATAAAAAATGTGACCCATATCAGGGGTTAAACAATTATTCTCCCTCTATTCCAACAAATGAGTAAAATGGATATTTGCCAATATCACATTTACAGCACAAGGAAGTAGGAAGCCTACAGACTAGGCCAGGAATGATCGTTCAAAATGTTAGAAGTAGCTAATTGATAAGGACCCCACGACACACTTCCAAGCAGGATGAAGTACCGTAAAAAAAGTTAGACAAACTCCCACTAATTGAATAAGGTCTGCAAAGACTGGAAAATAGCCAGAATGAAACTATTATTTAATAAAGGGACTAGCACTTTTTTCTGTTTTTTTTCAAGTTGCAATTTACTGAAGATTTCTAAAGGTTTTAAAAGGATTAATTCGTGAATATATCCATCTGGTCAGTGTTCTTAATGAAGAAAATGAATTCAATAGATTATTCAATCTGTGAACTCAGCTTGAAAGTCATTGTAAAAATTTGAGTTTCCAGGCATCTAAATGAGACTACTAATCTTCTACCTGAGCATAAAACAAAAGTTTGGCGTCCAATAAAAGAAAAACAATTGTATTATCAGCATATTACATAGGAGTATCTTCCCAATAAAATTAAAAAAAAAATAAGCTGGTAAAGAGCTGACACAAAGGTTGAAGTCTGACACTAGAATATTCAGATCAGTAATGCAGTGAAATATTTGTAACATGAGGTTGCAACCAATGACTCAAGTTACCGAGGGAGGTGGTAGCTTCTCTGTCTTGTGGGAGCAATCTGTCTCACCTGTCTTAAACATTTATTTTAGAATGGGATGAATCACCTTCTGTAGAAGTCTGTAATACCAGTGAATATAGAGCCCACAGAAGCCAGAGGGGGACCTACATAACTAATTTAGACTACATGTCCAGTTTTTAAGTAGCCATAGTTAGATGAAATAGACCAAAGTTGTCACAGACAGGTACCTAAAAATATACTATAACTCAAATAAAACCATCTTGTTTTGCATAAATGAGGAGGCAATGCACTATGCCACCTGTTAGCAGGAAGTCATAGAATCATAGAATGGTTTAGGTTGGAAGGGACCTTAAAGGTCATCTAGTTCCAACCCCCCTGCCATGGGCAGGGACACCTCCCACTAGACCAGGTTGCTCAAAGCCCCATCCAGCCTGGCCTTGAACACTTCCAGGGATGGGGCATCCACAACTTCCCTGGCAACCTGTTCCAGTGCCTCATCACTGTATAGTGAAAAAATTCTTCCTAATATCTAATCTAATTCTACCCTCTTTCATTTTAAAACTGTTACCCATTATCCTATCACTACATGCCCTTGTAAAAACTCTCTCTCCAGTCAGTTTAGATAATAACAGTAATCCTTTTTTTATTTCAAGAGCTTTATAGGGGTGGTTCATCAGCCGTCAATGTCATGCACAACACTGCTTAGTATACTTCCAGCAAACAGGGAATGAGATACTGAGACAGATCAGGTGAAAAATGGGTAACAGTATACTCAGACACCTGAAATATGACAGTCATAAGGAATTTGGTCTTCAGTTTTGATAAGGATCATTTAAAATTTAAAAGTTTTAGAGAGGAAAGAAGTTGCTCTCACCAGGCTAAATTTGTAAGTAGATGGCAAATCAAGCAAATCAAGCATTTGGGCAGGCAGGTCTTTTGGGTCTGAAGCAGAGAAAGCAAACTTTAGACAAATACAATTCGAGAACAAACTGGTTCAGATTTAATTAGATATTATTTCAGCAAGACCACCTGAGAGAAAAGAGAGAAAAGGGGATCTTAACATGGAAGTGGGGGAGATAAGACAGTTATCTGCCAGAAAAGAGGAGAAAGAGTCAGCTAAAATATAGGGTAGCTGCACATTGTGCATGCATGTCTATGTATGCATGCATGTAGTGGAGGGGGGGGCAGTACTTACTCCCTAGAACCAGTATTCTTATTGAATCCATGATTTTTGCTATTTCACAAAATTATGAACATAGTTCTGAAGTTCATCTTTGTAAGCTATTTTGTCAAGATCTAGACTGAGATGATCAAGAAATTATTTTCTCAGAAAAAATTTTCCCCTACTGGTAGCTGGGTCATTCCATCCTTTATTGATTTTCTGTATGAGTTTATTCTAGTGCATAATGGTTGTTTCTTTCCACACACATAATTTCAGTAACAGTACTGAGTACACTGGATTAAATATAATATCTTTCAAGAAATGAAAGTAAAGAATCTGAGGATTTTGATGGCTCTGCTGCAGGGACTACTTTTGTGGTGGTTGTGGAGGTCTTTGGCAAGCTTGAATGATTACTTGAGTCACAATTTGGATTCAGTCAGTGCGCATCAGACTCTGGAGAGCTTGTTTCGAAAGATGAATTGAGTGACAAGGCTGTTGGAAGAATTTTCCAGCACAGATTCTAGTGTGTGTCTAGGGGAGTGGCAGCAGTGTGAGGACTTGTGTTGGTTCTTCTTGTGTTGAATTAAATTCTGACATGGTTCAAAACAGTAAAACACCTTTAAAATATTAATCTAATTCTCTGGTGGAATGCTCCTACTAGATATGAACTTTTTTAGATCATGGAGGTATGTACCTCATGTATTTCCCTCAGAAGAAATGTGATGTGATCAGAGTTGCTGACTGTTCGTTGTAGCTTCTTTTGGCTTGATGAAGATGGTTGCTGGCTTTGTAAGAGTAAGAGAGAGGTGAGCTTCGAGTTTCCTGCATGCTGTATTTTGCAAATTGTCACTTATCATGACTGTGGTTGAGGAAAGTAACTTTGATATCATGGTATTACAAAAACTGTTTGATAAAGTGTCATTGGTTGTGTTTTGGAAATCGGTAGGACAGGCCACGTTTCTAATCCAGATGAGGATAAATCATATGGGTATTTTAGGTATCACATAGACTTGTCAACTGAACTATTTAAAATCTCTCCAAGGTGGCATATTAAAAAAATGACCTACTTTCGTGCCTGTTACTTAGCGGTCATGTTCATTACGGAAAGCAAAGTTGTTCATAAAGATACAGAGACATCCTTGACTTTATGCTATGAATATTGGTCTCGCTATTTGAAGCACTCAGGACAGGATATGTTGCACAAAGTTATGAGATATTAGTGGACAGGTAATGCATGAAGGTGTTTCACAGCTGATGGAAGAAATCAGCTGCATCTTAGAGAAACCTTGGAGTCTGGGTGACTAAGGGTCTGACAGTGTTTTTCATGAATGGTGTTTCATAGAAGTTCAGCTTAATATTATCAGTTTCCTGGAGATGGTTTTTCAGTGATCATATTAAAAACTCCTGCAGAGGACTGGGTTTTATGATTTTTCTTGGAACTGAGACATGTCTCCAAACTGAGACTTTCATGACATGTTTGAGTCCTAAAACAAAAAAAAAGCAGTATCTACCTTGACACATTGCTAGATTACTTCTCACACTACTGGTCTGTGAGTGCAGAATTGTTTCTTGTACTGTTTCCCTCACTTGACCTATCAAACCTTTTTCTCTGCAGTAATCAGTTCATTTTCTTAAATTCATATTTTTGCAAGTTCTTAAGACTGTTTGTTAATGGCACAGTGGCGAAGTTATCACCCCTGTAAAATTTTCTTTGGTTCTTTCTTTACCTAATCTATTTTAAAAAGCAATCAAGCAAACCGTTTGGCTTTATTAATCCTTTAAAAATACAATTCCAGGTATCTAAATTAGTTAAACACTGGACATACAAATGAAGAGAAATACTCTAACATGAAGTTTCTTTAATACTTGTTAATATTTAAGAGAGTTGATAGAAGGTTGTACACATTTCATTTAAAAGCTTTGGACAAAGTAAAATGGCAAGAGATAGAAACTTTATGAAATTTTGGGGCAACTTTCATGTTTTGAACAAGAACAGCACCACTGTGTTGTACGCTATTGGTCACATTGATACACCCATCAATTCCTATGTCCTGTTCATAAAGAAAAAAGAAAAAATCCCCACTAATTTCTCAGTATTGCACACTAAGAAAGAGATACTTCTTGACCCTTGATGCAATTACTGGTGGCCCTGAGTCACGATACCTGTTTACCTCTAGTTTAAATGTTTATCTACAAATCAATATATTTACATCCAACCCCAAAATCTAACCATCACTGAGTCTCATAATATCCGGATTTTCTTATTTCTGTGCCTGCAAATAATTTGACATTTATTTAACTACCAAATTTCATTTGTAAAAGTGACACATGTATTCATAAAATGAATGCACCACTCAGAAAAATCAAAAACTTGTGTATGTTTTTTGTATACAGCCCAGTTTGGGCTGCCATTGACTTCGGTGTGCCTTGGACTAAGAAACCTCTTTATTGAATATCTGTCTTCCTTGTGGCTCATTTGAAAACTACTTACAACTAAGCACTTTCATTTTGTATTACCTTGTATGAACATCTTGATGAGAATTATCTCAATGCAGTACATTGATGCCCCAGGAATGGGCAAGGCTATAATACCTATTTGCTTTCATTTGTGAGTCTGAGAGATGCTGGGGTCCTAGTTACATTGTGTGACTGGACGATCAGAGCTGCTTCTGGTCCTGTAAATTTGGATGCTGTCGCGATGCTGCTGTCAGCATTGCTGGGGGATGGCACAGTTTAGCTGTAGCATTTGAAACATAAAATCTGAGTTGAGTGTTTGGAGCTGTCTCTTGGTAAAGTTGGAGAAAGCTTTTGGAGCACTTTTTTGTCTGCCATTTATGTTGTGGTTTGGCCTCAGCCGGCAACAAAGAACCCTGCAGCCGCTTGCTCAGCCCCCCACAGCAGTGGGGAAAATCAGAAGAAAAAGGCAAAACTCGTGGGTTGAGATAAAGATGGTTTAACAGAACAGCAAAGGAAAGAGGAAACAACAACGATAACACTGATGGAGGAATGTACACACACGGTTACTGTATCAGCACTTACCGACGGGACCCTGGGAAGCCCCAGCCCGCTCCCCAGCCATGACTTCCTCCCCCTCCCCCGGCCAGCTCCCCCCTATAGACTGAGCATGGTGTCACATGGTATAGAATACCTGTCTCGTGCCAGAAAATTAACCCCATCCCTGATGGAACCAGAACAATTTATTTTTTCAAGTTTTCCTCCACCACAACTGAGTTTGCTTAATTGCGGTAGTATTTTCCAATGGATGTATCATCAGCCAGCCTTTCTAAGGACCATGCAAACTGTAGATGGGCTCTTGTTGTAATGGCAGACACATTAAACTTTTCCATTTTTTCTTGTATTTCTAATTTTTTTTTTCAGTTTTGTTCAGACTTGGTCTCATTGTTATCTCTGCCCCTACGACTAGTTTTTTTGTCCAGTCTACCTTCTTGTTGCATCTCTCTTCTGTCATATCTTTACCCTGCCAGTCCAATTCAACACAGGCTCCCTGTTGGATCAGAAGATCTCTCATTCAGAGACTTGCTGTTCTCTCCTGACAAGCTGGCAGTCAAAGCTTCCTCTTTGTGAATAACCCTATGCATTAGTTTAAATCTGACAGGTCCTTTCTACCAGAGAGCCTTCATCAGCATAATGTGTCTCTTTTCTCTCATCTCAGTCATCTGTTTCCTCTGCATGTCCTATTGGATTCACAAGCCTCAGCATGCTGTACTGAAGTATCTTGGCTATGGACCTCATCTCCTGCAGGGAGAGGAATCACTGTGTCCTAGCTTACCGAGTCTTGAGTTTCAGTGGGCTTGAGTTTCAGTAATAAGGACACAGCTTGTGCAAGATGACTTGTATTTCAGTGTCTTCTAGATGAGTAATGTTCAGAATAAAAGTAGACTACAAACCCTAAACCTTCTTAGGAGTACAGAATGAAGTCATATCATGGACTACTCTATGTAACTTACTAGTTCCCAAACATTTTCCTTCATTTCTTTACAAGTCGTCTCCCCTTCCACAAGCTGCTGATGTACCCCCCCGTCTCTTTGAACCAGCATCTGTGGATGACTCATGATCCATTCTTTTTAACAGTACAAATTGAGCGAAATAAGAAACAAATACTTTTCTTATATAATGAGAATTCAAAGTAGCTGTCTCCCTAGTGATGAATTATATTCTTTCTGGTACTATCACTCAGTATATATGGGTCCTCTAGCCTCTACATAAAGAATTAGCGTGGAAGTAATAGTTTATAATACTTTAAATATTCTAGTCTAATGGACCAGGAGAATGAAGGTAAAAGGCTCTATTTTCAGTATGGAAAGCTGTTCTTTCTTTTTGAGTTCTACCTTCCCATGTTGCAGAACCGTTCAGTTTAGGGTATTTTCACCAGCAAAACTCACATGTAATTGCTATTGTATGTTATACTCTACAGTCATTATGTGTTTGTTTGGCTCCTACATTTCTGGTTTACACCATGTCTGCTCAGTTTTATTGTAACTTAAATCAATTAAATGACATCCTGTCATGTTCCCCCCTCCTTATATTGCTTCTCTATTCTTACAAGCTGCATGATCTTTTTAATGTTAACTTTCCATTCTCTTCTGCTTTTTCCACACCTCTTCTCTGCTCATTTCTTCCTGTACCATATTTGTTATAGGAAAATGTCCAAGCCACATCCCAAAATATTTAGAATTTCATTGTACTTTAAGTGCTGAACTTGGAGCTTTTTTAAAAATTACATTTAACAAATAAGCTGCAGCTTTCTTCTATTGCTCATTACCTTTACTGAAATTGTCTTAGGGTCTAGCTGATAACGAAGTAGTCTATAACTGTTCACTGTGCTTTCTTCCAATGTTGTCAATCAACTTCGTCATGAAGTTTGCTGCTTTTCCAGGGCTAAATTATATTAAGATTAACATCCATAATTTTTTTTTTTCAATTTGACTTGAAGCTGTTTATGTCCAGCTACTGCATTCTGTTCAAGTTGAATTATACAACGTCAGCTTCTAATCTAGTGCTTTATTAAAAGCCTTGCTATGACTGAATGATGTAGGACCTCTTCAAGAAAATGTGAATGATGAAGCCGTTATTAAACTCAGGCTTTGTCCTACTGAAAGACCTCAAATTTTTCTCCTCCTGGTAATCATTAAATAACAGTGCCCAGAGAAGGAGAAACAGGAAACTCTGAAGGGTACCTAGAGTTTAATACTTACCTGAGCTGAACCTTCAGAGTACACATCGCTGCTTAAGAGGTTCTATTTTAAGCTAAAAAAAACCTGTATAGAGTACCTAACAAATGACTGACTAGGGTAATCACAGGTGAATATTTCTCATGTATTCACTGAGGAATCTATCCCACATGATGTGTGCCAGCTGAAAAGAAGCAGTTTCATTTGAGATATCAACTGGATATCACGTTCGATACAGTACTATTCATACCCATATACAGAGCCCTCTCCTCAACATGGACCAAACAGTAGCTTGTAAAATGTTTCTAGGGGTTGCATGCAGAATGTGTGCAATGCATTTGGAAAAGCAGCAGAACTTCTCTGCCTTTTCTTTCACCTCTGTCAGCACGTGAGTTAAAGGGGTCCAGGGATATAGAAGCACAGCTCATACGTGCCCTGGCAGCCCTTGCAGTTCAAGTTTCCACTCTGATCTCACTGTATGCTAAAGAGTCTTCCTGGGTGTTATTTTATACAAGACACACCTTCTTGAAGACTGTAGTAGTAGTTCCTCCTCTAGCTCCTGTACTGAACTATGTCTACACTACAGCCTTTTAAATGAATGAAGGAATGTACTGGAGAACCGGCTATTTAAGATGATTTATGCTCAGTTTATGGATTTACCACTGTGTTTGGTAAGGAAGTCATTACTGTTATCAATTTAAGTAACAATTACCTTTGGTTAAGGCACAGTGCAAATAACTCTGAAGTGTCACAGTGTGCTGGTTTTGGCTGGGGTAGAATTAATTTCTTTCACAGTAGCTAGTATGGGGCTATGTTTTGGATTTGGGCTGAAAACAGTGTTGATAACACAGGGATGTTTTCGTTATTGCTGAGCAGTGCTTACACAAAGTCAAGGCCTTTTCTGCTCCTGACACCGCCTTGCTAGCCAGTAGGCTGGGTGTGGACAAGAAGTTGGGAGGGGACAGAGCCAGGACAGCTGACCCCAACTGACCAAAGGGATATCCCAGACCATATGACATCATGCTCAGCAATATAAAGCTGGGGGAAGAAGAAGGAAGAGGAGGATGTTTGGAGTTATGGCATTTGTCTTCCCAAGCAGCACCCTAAATACTGATTTTTTTTCCCCTTGTTTTGAATAAATATTTTTAGAAAGTGGAGGAGTATAATTTTCATTTGCCGTTGAAGTTCTAGTGATTTTACATGGCTTAAGTTTTTCTCTCTCCAGCTACGAAGGCTATATCTTGACAATGATATATAATTTTGTTTGTAAAATCAACCAGCAACGTAGATGATGTTTACAGATGATATCTAACTACTGTCCCAAATTCATAATGAAAAATAAGAAAAGAAGCATAAAAAATGGCAGCAGTACTTCAATTTCCAATATAAATAGTCCAAGAAACAATATTTAGCCCTTCTTGACAAGATATTATCAGCATGAAGTCTTAGCTTAGATTTCTTCTCTTGTATAATCAATGTACAGTGCAGCAAAATTATACCGGCTTACCCTGCAGAAAATCTTCATTAACATTTCTCAAAAGCCTTTTGGACAAATTGCACCATTTGTAGTGTGCACCCATTTGCTTCAATTTAATTTACTTACATTGGTTGCTCCCTGTTTCTTGGCAGAATTAATAGTCACCAGAGTTCAGTAGCTGTGTGCTCTCAACTAGTTATCACTGTGCTGAAGACAGTGCTCAGGTTCCTGTGGTTTGGAGGTTTTATGTTTGTTTGTTTGTTTGTTTGTTTCTTTTTTCAGGTTTTTTTTCAGGATTCTTGAAATCCTTTCTTTTCACCCATGTGCCTGCTGTCAAGGTTGTGAGCCCAGTGTTGCAAATCCTGCTTGCGCTATTTCTCCTTCCCTTTTCATTCCTGACAACAGAACGTGTCTTTTGTGGACCTAAGCTTCATTACTACCAAGCTTGATTGAGATGTGATAATATTCAAATCCCATTTTTCTCCTCTGTAAGTGAAACAGTACAGTTGGCTTATTTGACACAGGCAATGTGCTTCTCTGACCCATGTAATTTATATTCTTCTCAAATGGGGCAATGCTGAATACCAGCATTGCACAATTCCTCTTACTAGCTCTTCTAATGAAATACAGTTCTAAAAGTGACTGCACTAACAGCCACGTGATGCTGCTCTTCAGCCACAGGGCTAGAGTCAAATAGCCCAAAGAGTCAGATTTGGGAAGGGAAGCTCTGGCAGAAGGAGGACAAACCAAACTGGCTGCATGGAGCTCTTCACTAGGACTGTGAGCAAGGATGTGCTCAAGCTGATGATGTGGGAACCTCTCCAGCACGAGTTACTGAGGTTGGCCTTTTTCCAAAAGGCAACCTCTGTGAAAAACTGTGGCATTGCCGTGATATTTGGCCCCTGTCAAAATGCCTATATGTGCTACACAGATACCTCGGCTATCCTCAAGGAAAGCCAAAAGCTTGGTATTTCTGACTTTTTCTAAGAAGAGACATACTATGACTCTGGGCTAGATTTTAAGTTATTTTATGACCATCAGGCCATCAGTCTTCCTAGGGTTTTATTTGTTTGTTTGTTTATTAAGTACTAGTATCCTACCTATTCCTGGAAACACAGTAGATATACATGTTAGAAGGAGCAACCTCTGTGCATACATATAGCCAGAAAACAATGTGAATTGATTAGGAACTACTTATTGGGTGTTTTTTTGAGCCCTCATTAAAAAAAAATGGTTCTCTTTTTACTATCCTAGACTATCTTTCAAGATAAGGATACACACCAATCTCACCTAAAAATGATTGAGGAAGTTTTAATATCACTAAACCTTTTAACCAATGTCTGTCCAAGAAAAGAAAAAAAGATTTAATCCAGTACTAGTTTCTAATATTAATTAAACGGTGTTCTCATTTTACTGTTGTTATTTGGGTTTTTTTCTGATCTATCTGATAACCATTCCTGGCTGCAGCAGCCACAGAATAGGTCATGTGAAAGTTAAATGCTCCACCAACCTGCCTTTTAAAGTACAGACTTTACCTTAATGATTGATTGGCAGTGGTCTCCTAACATAATGATAATAATTTGAGCCCTCAAGAACAATCCTGACTAGCTTCCAATGGTAAGAAGTGATGCACTCAGTAACTCCAAAGTCAGGAGACAATAGCTGGCTGATGCTTTTTCCTTCCTAATCAACTTCCTATGACAGGTACCATAAAAGTTTCATTGGTTAAAACTAGAAATGGCCAGATCCAGTCTGAATTACAGATACTAAACCAAATATTGCATGTTAACACTAATGCTGGGATACCAACACTGGTATCTTGGCATGTAAGCTGAATTTTCCTGGGGAGGGGGAGAAATTAGAGAATCATAGAGAATATAGAGTTCTAATAAACCTAAGAATAAAAAGAAAACAGCTGTCCTTATGTTCAAAAGAGGAAGGTGAAATAGAGATATAGAAGACTTAGAGGAAATGAAGAATATGCAGAGACATCTATGGGGGAAAAGAATAAGGCAGAGAAACAAAGAGAAAAGAATAAGAGACACTGGGAAGGGAAAAGGAAAAGAAAAAAGAAACAGAAGAGCTTTTTGATATCAATGTAATTCTCATATCCCTTCATACTCCCATCACCTAATCTTTTGAACCTTTTTTTTTTTTCCTAATATAGGAATGTTGACTCAGTACATAGGAGTTTCTTGGGTTTTTGTGGATTTTTTTACAACTATGTACAATGACATAATAAAATTGGTGTCACTGCCAGGAAAAGCTATCCATAATAATTTTATGTCTATGCCTTATTGTTAGGACTGTTTGCAAAGAGATAGTAGAAATTCTGTTTTCAGGAATTTATATATATATGTGTGTGTCTATGTATACAACATATATATATATGAATAAATACATTAAAATAATATTTGTACAATATTTGTATATGAAAATATACACATATTTTATATTAGAATTATTTTATATTTTTATATGAAAATATATGAACGCTAAAGGGAATGAAATAACTATTCAAAGTAACTTAAAAGAGTAATTACTGTATGTTGAAGGGATCTGGGAAGTTATTTTATTCAATGCATTGCAATGTAAATTACTGGATTATTTTTTGTAATAAAGATTTCACAGTTTTTGGTGAGGAAATTTAATTAGTGTTATAGTCCGATATTGGAATATTTCCCTTGGAATGAACAGTTCAGTAAACTGCATGAGGAGCAAAGCAAAACTGGGCATAGATGGCACAGTCATCTATGCTTGTGACACTTATGATGTGATTTGAAAAATCTCAGCTACTACTGCAATGCTAGCTATACTAATATTTTACATTTATGTAGCATCAACATATCTCAAAGCACTCAGTAAATGTTCAAAAGATATACCACCTTTTTGCAGATGGAGAACCTGCTGTGCAGAAAGATTATGATTACAAAGCAATTTGATGATACACCCAGGAACAGAAATGATTTGTCGTCACTTGTATCAGACAGACCTGCACCATTATTTTTTTTCTGTTAGCTTCTTTGGGCTGTTCATTTTTGGCCTAATTTCATTACCATTTTTCTCTTTATTTCTCAACATTCAGCTCATTTAAAGCAGTTGAGCTCACTCATGATAAACACAAAGTTCTTTCATCATCATTTAACTTTTCCTGTTCTGTGGAAACTATCATTTCTCTTTGTATTCCAAAGTTTGTTTTTTCCTAGACATTTTTATATACTCTCTGTGAAAAGTCAGATGTAATCAGAAAATTAAGTGTAAAATATAAGCCTCTTCAAAATGATGCTTACCAACTGTTAACAACCAGCTGGATATTTATTAATAGCAAAAATGAGGCGGGGGGGAAGCATTAATACATTAAAACATCAGCTCTCCAATGATAGATTTTGAAGTCATCATTGGTATTTCAAATTTATAGTTAAGGACTTACTTTTCTTCTAATTTTTAGTTTTATTGCTATGTTATTAGAGAGTTTGTAACTGATGGGATCAGGAATTTATTTTCCAGCAATCAGATACTATGATGTGTTATTTTGATCTAATAAAGGGTAATATAGGATCTCAAAATGTTAATGTAATTTAAAGTTTGAACAACTCAGAAATATGTATACTGAATCCTAAATAAAATCCAAATACAAATGGATTATTAATTAGAAATTATATTCTGTGTTTAATATCTTATTTTTGCAGGAGAAAGGAGAGGACTTTTCTTCGTGGTCTATAACCTTGCAAAGAACTCTTACAAAATCACATCCAGACCATAACTTAGAATTGCCATTTGTGCTATAATAATGTCAGAGTTCTCATTCATGTCTTTATCTCCTAAAGTCTGAATTATTGCAAAGGCTGTGAAGAAAACTTCCTACGAAATTAGATATCATTCAGATAGGACAAATGCCTATACACCTATCCTAACAGCATATATGAAGGGCAAATATAAGTGCCTTGAAATACATCCTTTTAAGTATTGTGTCTTAAAATATATTGTGTTTTTAAACAAGTCCAGATTGACAATATTTCAACACGACAACATCCTGTGCTGCCTTAGGAGAAGCGCTGCCAGCAGGTTGGGGGAGCTGATCCTTGCCCTTTTCTCAGTACTGGTGAAACACATCTGGACTGTTGGGTCCAGTTCCAGGATTGTCAGTTCAAGAGGGAAATGGACATTCTGGAGTGAGTCCAGTGAAGGGCCATGAATATGATTAAGGGACTGGGGCATCTGGCATATGAGGAGAGATTTTGAGAGTCCAGAATATTTAACCTCAAAGTGAAAAGGCTCAGGGCGGTGGTGGGATCTTATCCATGTGCCTAAATGTCTAATAGAAGGAAGTCAGGAAGACAAAGCCTCTTCTCGGTGCAGTGGGTACAAACTGAAAAACAGGCAATTCCATTTAAACACAGGAAAAGCCTTTTTAACTTTGAGAGTAGTCAGGCACTGGAACTGACTGCCCAGGGAGGATGTGGAGTTTCTGTCCTTGGAGATGTTCAAAACCCAACTGGGCACAGTCCAGAGTAACCTGATCTAGCTGACCCTTCTCTGTGGGGTTTATTTTTACTTCAAATTGTATACCAAACTTGTTCTCACATTATTCTGGTATAGATATTTGGTAGTTCATCTCTTGAGATGGGTTAAGTGTAATTTTTTTATTTTGTGAAGTACATAATTTTTATGTGTATACCGCAACTGAATGCAATACAGTGGTTATGCAGAGGGACGGGTAAGGGAAAGAAAGCGGAAGAATCATAGCCAAGTTCATAAAACATGAATCATATTGAGGTCGGGGAAAGAGATGAGGGAGAATTCCATACCTCAGTTCAGCACCCACATACTATTCACATAAACATGCTCATCTACCAAGACTTTAGACATCAACAAGCGGGGAAAAGAAAAAAAAAGGCTGCAGTATGTGCTATAAAAAAGCATACAGTTGCACAATGTTATCATATTTGACCCAACTGCTGAAGTAGAAAGAACGGCAAATATTCAGTGGCATTCTGAGGTTTTGGAGTACATGATTAAGAAACAAAGGACAATGATCCAAGTGATTTAATATGAGAAATAGACAGAGGTAACAAGTATACTGCTGCTTATACTATGGCCTTATTTGTGATATAATTTTGTAACCTTTAAATTTTTCAATATTCTTTGAAAGGTCATGTAGAAGTTGCAGTCAGCTTAAAGTAGGTTGTTCCTTGTGTTAGAGTTTGTTTTTCAAGACTCATTCAAGGTTACAGGTTTTTTAAAAATATATTCTCGTAGAACCTGGTAAAATGTAGGAAAAATGTCTCTTGAGATTCTATCTGTTCAATGACTGTACTGAAAACTGGAGACTTTTGAAAAAGGGGAAAAATGAAAAAGAGGGTGCATTATGACCTGGCATAGGCATTGCTAAGGCCAATTTATTTTTGTGTCTTAATTTAAAATATTTAAGTCTGCCTAATTGTAATTCTTGGACAGGCAGCAGTATGATTTCCTCTTGCGTTACACAAGGGAGCTTGCTAATAAGATCTGATATCCCAACTGATATAACTGTATTTGGAAGTAATGCTTGATAACAAATCATATTCACAAACTCCAAATAGCATGGTTTGTCTTCTGGAAACCCTTTGGAAAAGTCTGGAAGTCTATTTGCTGAAATATATTCTCAGAGTGTACACGGTCAATAAAATTCTACAGAGAGGGGCAGAGTTCACTATCCATAAATTTTTTTCAGAAAGGTTTAGGGGAAAAAGAAGACTGAACATGGAATGTTTTTGGCCAGGGACATATCACTGCTGAAAATGCATGGCAACCCAGCAAATTTTTTTCAACCTTATAACTGCAGCTGTGTCTAAGCTGGAATTACGGATCTTCTCCTGACATCCATTCTTGGCTTGCAAGTCTGTATAGGGGGAATGGGGTTGAGGAGAAACAAGCAACAGATGCTTTGATAGGAATAGTCCAATTTCAGCACTTGGCAATACTTGAAACTTATAGCATGGAATGAAATAGAGAGAGATTGCACTCACTAGTATATAATTCAGTGCTCAGAGAAATGGTCATTGCTAATAAGCATACAGTTGAGAACACTGAAAGAAAAGCTGTAGTTAGCAACGATGGTACTGAAGCAGAGTGGGAACTCAGAGACATACTTCTGCTGTAGGAAGCACAAAGGTCCCTAGTGCCACTGAGATGAGTAAGAGCAGCACTAAGACCAACCTGGATGACTCCACTGTCTGACAAGAAGATACCAGTCAAGGACACCTTTTTCTTTGTCGGTCAGCAGCCCATTGAGCTGTCAGTTCATATTGATCAACTCATGAGGAAAATTATCTCATTTACTGCTGTGAGATACCTTTCTTTGATCTCACTACTAGCTGATTTACAGCTTTTACAGCATTTATGATTTTATGGAAATGTTCTGACAGAGAGGAACAATTCCTTCTGCCACTTGTGTAGGAAGTCTATAGTGTCACAGGTGTTCAATCTCTAAGGTCTCAACCAGAGCCAGAGATAGTAGAAACATTGATTTTTCTATATCTCAAAAAATAGGACAGGGATGCTGCTTAAGCAAATATTCCTTCAAGGACCTTTTCAGCATGACCTGCTATGCCCATTGCTGCACTACTCCCTATCAGCAATGAACCAAGATTTCTTAGTAGGCATAATGACCTTTCAGGAGGAATAAAGCTTGAAACAAAGGGACATTCACGTTTCACACCTGGGGCCAAATATTTCAGGCTTAAAACAGGTAAAGGGAACCCTCCCTCCCCCAGAATTTAAATTTATCACACTCCATTTATTTGTTTGTTCGCTTGTTTATCACTGCAGTGCTGAAAACAAACCAATCTGTGGGTTGCTACAGCTGTTAGCTGAGAGAACTGAGAAGGAACTGAAGCGGAGTTACGAAAGCTTTATTGTCTTAAGTCTTCAGCTCACATTACAAAGAGATTTGAGACATACATACACAACCTAAATCCTTCCACTGGGGTATAAGAGTTTTGTGTGTACCAAGTACAGCAGTAGACAGATAACGAATGCACTTTCACTGTATCTGGCTGAAAAAGCCTGGTAAGTTATTTTGATTTTGTCAAAAGTCTGAAAACCTGATGAAATATTTTTTTCATTATCCACATTCTTACTCAACTTTAATCTCTGGTAATATGTCCATGTCTGGTTGATGAACTGGAGATCTAGCACAGAGCCATCACAAAAGGACTAAAATTATTGCATAAAGCATTCACGTGAAAATCTTGCTACATGTTTTCAAGAAGAGAGGGATAGTTTTAACAAAAAAAAAAAAACAAAGAAAAAAAAATCCTAAAATTATTTGCATTTCTCACCAGATGAAAGCCAAAGATATTTTTTTATTTTTTTAACAAAGGGAAAAGAGAAAGGATAAATCTTACTTATGTAATGACATCTTGGCTTTGATTTTTTATCTTGTCCTCAGAACCCAAGTATACTAATTGTTAAGATAGATTTTACTGTATGTAAGAGTCCATTGGGATTTACTTTAAGTAACTTACACATTTCTAGCTGAAATTCTAGGTATTTCAGTGAGAGGATATTCTCTCTTATTCTTAGATTTTATTCATTTCTTACTTCATTAAGTAGATCTTAATACTGGCATTTCCTTTTTTTTTTTTTTTTTTCCCCTTATTTGCCAGGAAACGTGGAATTCTGGCATCATGAGCATCAACAGGACCAAGATTTCTTTGTTGTCCAAATGTGAATAGAGTTTAATATTTCACAAGTGTGTGCACATACACAAATAAGCCTTCAGTAAAACACCATATAGTTTAAGATCATTTCAATTAAAGTCCGTTCAGAGCTCATTGCTACATATGATTTCACAAAGTGATAATTTAATGCACTAAATGACCACTCTGTTTCTCATAGAAAGTGACATTCATGACCACATAATAAAATACTTTATAGCCTGTTGTTCAGAGTCATAATTCCACTTTGCTGTAGCAGGAGGAAGTCACGAGTCATTCCACACTAGCTGCCATTAGGAGATGTATTGCCTTCCCAGCCTATGTGCTGCGATTAAGAAACCTGACAGCCACTCATCTGCAGATGGCAGAAGCCTCTAAAGCTGTTGAACTGGCACTCAGTCAGTTGGCTTTTGATCTGGTTGTTCAGTTACAAGAGCCTGTTTAAGCAGAAAAGAAAATAGGTTGTTCATGTTCAGTTAGTGTAGAGCTCTCTTCCTATGGGGTTTTGTGTCTTTATCTGTTCCTTCAGCTGCTTTTAATTAATGCTTTGAAGACACCGTCTATTTTGGATTGAAGGGTGAAAATAACTTTTTCTAACTCAACTCCATATTAAACATCTTGATTGTGAGCAGAAGCCCTGTTTTTCCCCAGTGGACTCTCTACACAATAACTTATTAATAAATTTCTTGAAATAGGAGTGATTGTCTCATTTAGCAACAAATACAATCCCAATCCATTTATGGTTGTTTGGAGAATCACAGCTTAGTGTAGACAAAATGTATAGATAAATAAAAGCTGTTTCACAGCTTTGAACGGAGCAGCCATTAACCTTCAGGGGTTGTGGGAAAGCCCAGCAACACAAGGCCTATAATTTGCAGGGAACTTTTGTGATCCTTCGGGATGAATCCCTAGGTAATAAATATCCACGTTA
Organism: Burhinus bistriatus; assembly: GCA_013397275.1. NCBI lineage: Eukaryota > Metazoa > Chordata > Aves > Charadriiformes > Burhinidae > Burhinus > Burhinus bistriatus. Next base: position 149,880 of record VYXH01004382.1, on the reverse strand, counting down.
GTATTTTTTCATCAGCTGTCCAGTGGATGTAGTGCAAAGCAGCGGTTAGCACAGTGCTCTTCTGCGGTGGGGAAAACAAACTCCCTGAGCAGCCATAGAAAATGTAAGCACAGGAAAACTCGTAGCTGGCACACAGAGGTTATGAGACACTTTGCACTTCTAAGGGAGAATGCGTTAAAGGAAATGGAGCAACCATCCAACAACAAGACATGCAGGTGAAAATTATAAAGGTGAAGGAAAGGCAGGTGAAGGCAGCAGCGGTGCACTGCCATTTGTGGTGCTGCCATATTGCCTGCTCTGCTCATTGCTGTGGTATTTTCTGTTGAAATAAGGTAAAGCCGAGAAACAAAGAAGTGTAATTGCATTCAAAATACAGAAAGGGACAAATGACCAGAGAAAACAGCAGTTGTCAGCGCACAATGGGGCTGGGGGCTCCCTGGGGCTGGGGCCAGTGGGAGCCCCACCACAGCAGGGCCCGGCATGCAGGACCTGTCCCACTGCCCCAGCCAGGAGCAGGGCAGCCAGGGGGACAGGGGCAGCCTCCCTGGCACGTCCTTGGGGATGGGGACAGGCTGAGGCTGGGACGTGCGCCCAGCAAGGCAAAGCTGTGGGGAGCTGGGGACCAGCCCTGCTGTGTCATCACTGCAGCAGGGGCTGACAGCCCCAGGGGCTGAGACGGGGGCCTGGGCCCTGGGCAGGAGGGGGAGGCCTGAGGTTGCCCCCAGGGCCTTGGAACAGGGTCTTGATCCTGCCTTCACAACCTGGCAGGAGCACCGGTCACAAGACAATTTTCTCATAGGAGCAAGGGTTTCCTTGCATTTCTGCTGACTACGGAAATGACAGAAAGAAGCGTGCCTGTCACCTCTCTGATGAAAGGGTTGATCGCTTCCTGGGGCAGAGAGACATTATGGGAACACTCCTTAAGAGGTGCATCAGAGAGTCTTCAGGACAGTAAATAGCATGTGCATTCAGGAGAGAGATTTGAACTTTTATACCTTGAAATATCCCCCCTGAGAACTTTAACATGAAAATAGCCTTGCACTGAATCCATTGAAATGAATAACAAAAAAGTAGCTTAGAGGAAACTGTTAAAAGTTGAAAGCTGTACTTCTTCACATTGCATCTCCCAAATTAACACTTAATGAACACATAATGGAATAAGTATTGTTGAGTAGTTCACTGTCATGGCTTTGAATGAAGCACTTGACTATGAGCAGAGTGTGTAGCCAACAGAGAGCTGAAGGAAAAAAAATTAAAGACTGATCAAATAATTGACTTTTTTTTTGAGAAAGTTTGTGCAGGTGTTATCTCATTGTAGGAAAATGCAGTAACCTATGGTTTGATAAAAATCCAACATAACAACCACTTCTCTTGCTGTTACAACTACTGTAATCCAACCACTTAAAGTCATCTCTGAGCCGTTTAAAAATTTGATAAAGTATTTATAGAGATCAATTAGAAGAACTTAAAATGTTCACAGTTACCAAAACTGGCAGTAGTATAAATATTTGGAAGTATTTTAAATGTAAATATCCTGGAAGATATTTACCTTTCATACGCAATCTTATCTTAAGCTGCTTGTCAAACATGAAGACATCCTCCAAAAGGTAACAGAAATGTTTTAGTATTCCAATCACAAAGCAGTGTTGCAGTCATAGAGCAGTTGACAACTCTGTGTTGCACTTCATTGTGCTGCAGTAGAGTTGAACTGATTCACAAAGAACTGAGCCGATTGATGTATGCACACAGCTTGACAGCTAGCTGGCTCTTGCTGGGTTATGGACTAGGGTGGAAGCAGAGAAGAGCCATGCTATCTGGTGGACTCAGTAAGAACTAAGTGTGTTTCCCCCTCACTTTTGCCTTCAGCTCATGTAAGTTGTTTCAATAAGGATAACTGGAGCTTGGGAAACCAAGAATTCACTCATCAAGGTTGCTGATATAAAACCTAAGGACTCCTATGTATTTGGTGAATTTGTTCACAAATTTATTCCCTAATATTTGTAGCATCTCTACTTCTGGCACAGATACCCTCAGAGAGTGTTCACCTCACCAGGGCAGCTCCTAGAACAAGTGGTGACTGAGTGTATCTAATTGTGGGTCCCAAGATCTTAGTTTTCCATTCATCAAGATCAGAGATAAGGACAGAGTATACTGAAGTTTCCTTTATTGCAAATGTCTAGGCTTCCTTCCTTGACAACAAAAGTGCTAAAAGGAAGTGAGTGAATCTGATGCATAAACAGATATAAGCCTCATGGCATCAGGATGCTGTGATATCCAGATGCAGAAACTTACAAGCACTACTTGGAATACCAACTTGCATATTGCCCTTTGTAATGGAGGTGACAAGGAGAAGACCAAGTTATTAAAGTAAAAAGATATTTAAAAATAGAAATAGATTAGGATGGTCTGTCTAACATTGCCTATACACATTTAGAAGTCCAGTGTTAGCCCTTCATGTCTTTTACTGTCTCTGTAGTTTTCGGCCTTTTCCTATTGGCCTGATTTTCATTAAGAGATACTTGGAGTTATTTCACAGCCAGTCCATAGTACGCAGTGGAGTAGCATGTCAGCAAGCATTGTTCTGATATTATTTTCAGCTTGTACTCAAATTCTGCTGCTTCTTAGAGTTTGATTTTAAAAACTTAAACGAACAAAGTGTACAGAACACAGCTTGTGATTTCTTTAGCTTCTTTTCGTACCTGGAGAGAACTACTCAAGAGTCTCTTTTTTCCCTCCAGAGAAAGCTGAACATCATCCTTTCAGCCTGCACTGCGCTATTGTGTTATGAAGATTTTGATTTTGGTTGGCATCTTCCTCTCAAGAAGAACATGCCTCTCTATATTCTTCTTCAAACATGGAACTGATTTTGAGTATGCTTGAGTATGTTTGAGAAAATGGCATTTCTGTCTCATCTTTGGCCTAGTGTTATTTTTTTAGACATGAATAACTTGGAGGCTGTGCTTTGCCACTCTCTTCATGCCAATCAAGTGTATTAGTATTTATCTTATTTATCTTCCATTTAAAATTCTATTACCTTTAAGTACACTGTCTGATGTTGCTGAGCTCATGGAAATGTTTTAAAAGCTCAGCTTCAACCTTTTTTTTTTTTCTTGCTGCACAAATTAAGATTGTATTTAGCAATTATACTGCTGTGAAACCAAGATAGCCAATCAGTTTATGGCTTCAAGAGGCCTACTTCTGCAAATTTATATTTTGAAACATTGACAAACCTCTGTCCTCTTATCCTCTTAGTCCACAGACTTTTTTTTCCCTTTTTTCTCCCTGGAAATTCAGTGTGTCCAGCCTTTTTAAAGCAAAGGCACGCTCCCCTGGAGTCATTGCTGTAAAATGGAATTTCGTGGCTGGTTTCAAATCCCCTCTCTCACATATGTCACATCGTGGTCTCCTGTCAGAGTTCTCCCATTCTCAAATCCCTTCCTTCTGAAATAATATCTATGATAAAACTGTCAAATATGTTCAAAAAAGAAACATTATGCTAATTGCTCACAGTTCGGTAAGCATAGTCATGTTTATCACAGTAAAGGTGAACAGATTCATACATTACACGTTAGCCTAAATTTCCATCAATTTCCATTCAATCCACCAAATCATCTCCAGAAGAATATTGTTTCATAGGAAAACAAGGAGTGGAAAAAAAACCCAAACACACACACAACCTTCCCCCCCCACCTCCCAATAAATATTTGTTGGTCTATTCAAAGTACAGTTGTCTTTCCAAAGTTACTGTAGGCTGCTATGCAAGCTGAGTATACTTGCTGCAGAAGCAGTAGCTCAATAAAATCCAGTAACTCAGTCCTCCACACGAAATTACTAGAACATTAAAGCCTACTTTTTTATAGGATATAGCATTTACTTGTAGTTTAACTATCCATAAATACCCCCTAAAAAACTGTGGCAGATTTTGGTTTTTTGACAGAAAGGACTGCAATAGAAAAATAATCTTGGTAATTTTCAGGTAATTTCTTCTTTTTAATGTATTATTTTTCTCCTCTTCTCTGTCTGTAAGTATTCTTAGAGAAATGAACACAGCCAGAGGGATATGAAAAATAGTTATAATGAAACCCCAAACCACTTCTAAAATACAGTTCTGTTCAGTATGTTGCTTAAGCAGAATACACATTGGGGCAGCATAAAAGGTTTATTAGCTTTTTGAATGAGTTACATAATTCACTCGTTGTTTCATCAGTTCAAAGGAAAAAAACAAACACACACACAAACAAATAAACAAAAACAGCTTCCAAAGCTCATAAAGACAAATGTGTTACCCTATTCTACCAAATTTTGTATTTTCCAATATACACTTAGATATAGTCTTAGAAAAAAATAATTAACATTGATAAATAACTGTAATTGGTTCAGTTATTCAGGAAGTACAGCTGTTAAAGAATAACTGCCTTTTCAATAATACACCATTGTTTTCTCAGATGTGGTCATGCTTGTCAATGCTAAACACAGCTCAGAGCCTGAAAATATGCCAAAACAATTGCAGATTCTTTCAGAACTGTTTTGTGTCAATCAGTCTTCACGAAGAAAACTTTCAAGTTTACTTACAGAACAAAACACCTTTGAAAGTGAGAGGATTTTCCATGACTGTTTTTAAATGTATTAGGTTGCCTCACATGTTACACTGAGAGTTTTCAAAATGTTATATTGCGTTGAATGTTCAAATGCTAATTTTAGTATTATAATTTTCAATAAACCCTATAATAATTTAGCAATAATGTATTAGCTTCCCTAATACAGATTTCTGAGCAAAATGGAAGGATATTGACCTCCAATAGTAATCTATTGGTGAGACACAAAAGAGCATACAGGCATATACCTCTACGATATCGCCTTTCCCTGTTTTAAGAGTTCGAGGTTCTTTGGTGCCAGGTCAAGCTGGAGAACAGACTACATATATTCTGTATTATAATATCTTCAATGTCAACCAGTTTTTCATATACAAAATCAACCAGGAGTAATTACTGCCTGAAATACAAATAACTTGCTGCCTATAGATTTGATAAGTATCCCAAAGTTTCGGCAGTGATTAGAACAGCAATAAATAATTGTTTGCCTCTACAAAAGTGTATGTGGAAAAGTTTTCAACTCATGTAAATAATGAATTTCAAAACCCACAGTGTTGTCAGCACCTCTCCAGAGTTCCCCCAGGACCATTCCCAGCTAGGGGCTGGGAACTGAATAAAACTGTTTAGGAGGGAGGAAGAATATGGATTGCCTGGAAGTTCTGCAAAATTAGCTTTGTTCATTTCAAGGAGCCCTTCCCTTCCCTGTCACAGGGGATCTTTGTACATGAATGCCACCTTTCCTAAAAGTCTTCATATAGACCATCGAGTGCTTCATAAGGCATTAGTCAAACATGCGAAAGTAATCAAGTAAAAGTCTAATCAAACAGGTTGATCTTAAGCAAATATTTCAAATGGCCTTGGGACTGAGTTCCCAAGTAGTCCGTGTGTGTTTAAGAGGTGGGGATGGCAAGGGGAATTAATAAGTATGATGTGTGAACACTTTCTTTTCTAAAATATAGTTAGACTTTGGAGCAGAAGAATCAAGCAATAAATTCAAAAACACTCCAGAGACCCCTCAATGAGACTTGAACTAACAAAAAAAAACCCCAAAAGTCAGAAAGTAACATTCTGCCTTCTGGAGCTGTATGGAACATAGAGCAACTCAGTAATAGCCTCGCCTGCACAGTGGTAGCTGGTAAATATTACAACACGTATAACAAAGGATATTAAAAAAAAACCCTCTTCTGTTCAAAGAAAATGTGAGCATATGCTCCACTATTTCATGAAATGAATGGCAAATGTAAGCCCTATTTGGAAGGTTTATTAGCCTTGGCATATTGCACGTGGCACTGCAACGTGTGTCTTGTGTTCTTTTGAGATTAATTTTGAAAATAGAAGAAGCAAAACTAATCGAACACTTGTTTCTTCACGCTTTTATTTCTTAGCTTCTGTAGGTAGCCAATTCCAAGTGGATATCAGTGTAATATTAGTCTGGGGCACAGAATGTGAAATTTTGATTTAATAGTGTTTTCTTCATTAGTTCAAAGATTAAAATAAAAATAAAAAATCCCTAGACTTTTCCCCTTAAGGAATAGAGTACATTACTTCTCTGCATTGATGCAAGCTTTTGGGGAACTGGAAAACTCTGAAATAAACCGAGAAACAGTGGCATCTTTCTCCATAATGGAAGATACACTGAATAGAGCTGCAAGTCGTTATTGTGTTAGCTGATGCCAGTAACGATTTCTACTAGTAGTATGCCAGGCTGTCCAGCTGAAATGCAGATAGCATCACAGGCTATCCAATACAGAGAAAATTGCACTGATTGGTCTGATAGCCATTTTCAAACTATGCTATGAAAAAATGAGAGACGGGAAAGAAATTAGGCCTCAGCAGGTGACAAAAAAATGCTTATATCTGCTTTGCCTAGCAGCTCTGGGGATTCTGTATATCTCATAGGAAAATCTGTGCACTCCCAGAATGTTGTGTACATGACTGAGATTCCAAATTCTCCTCTGTTTAAATATAACCCTTGTGTCTCTGCCACTGCTGAGACATCAAATGAAGCTGAAAACTCCACAAACTGAGAAAGAGAGGGAGGATGTTAATATTTGGAAGGGAGGTTATAATATTTGAATCAGTGGAATGGAAATTTTTTGTTCTTATCTTTTTGACCTTGGAGTAGTCATGTCTCTCATCTGTATTTCAGTTCTTCATCTAGAAAATAGCAGTATAAACACAAGAGGGAAGTTCAAGGTGACAAAACTCTTACAACAGCATTCAGGTGTTGTAAACCTCGGCATCTTATCATTCTATCATCCAGCCTGCATATCCTACCACAAAACAAATAAAGAAATTGAAAGAAACAACACATCTTCAGACAAAATAGGGTTGCTTTTTTGCCTCAAACTTGTCTTCTTTAATTTTTCACATTTAAAAAATAATAATAATCTACTCCTACTATCAATGTATTTGAGTTCAACAACATTTTCATAGAAAAGTAAGTGTCTAATTCAGATACAGGATCAATACTGATCATGCATCATCTAAATTTAATAAACTGATTTGTTTTGTGTTCATTTTCAAGGTGTATTCTGGGGACTGAGTTTATTGCAACAGAAATCTTGAGGAAATATTCAGGGAAAGTCAATGCTGAAGCTGAATTTGCCTTAAAAACCTGTTTTAGTAATTATATTAATCCAATTAATATATGATCTGTATCTGTTCAAAATAAGCCAAATCTTGAATATTTAATAACAATATCCTATATTCAGCTGAAGTATTACAGATAACTTCATACGGCAACATAACTATTCAAGTTCAAGTTTGAGAAGGCTGTAATCTGTTTACAGAGAGAAGTACAAGAAAAAATTTCAATTAATTGTCTTGTTTATGAATATCAATGTTTCTTCAGCCTTCTCTTTACTTTTGAGTTCTTAGCTATAAATCTAGACTTTACAGACACTGTAGTAACTATTATAAGCTGGGGTGGAGCTGGAGCATGTGATTCTAGTGATATGTAACTCACAAGCAGATCAAGTAAAACTCTCATGCTAGTGTCATATAGCTTGCAGTTTTGAGGACTCCTGAGGAATACAAATCTCTGACTGCAACAGAACAGGATGCCACCAGAAGCTGATGCCTCTAGGTCAGCACAACACCCACCTGCCACAACAGTGGCACCTGGGGCTGGACCTTCACCTCCCGCCTGCAGGCAGCGCGTGTTATTTACCTGTGTTTTTCAGCTACAAGATTTTTTTAGTGGGTTTTGTTTGGGGTTTTTTTGGGTTTTTTTTGTTTTTTTTTTTTTTAATCTGGCTTGCAAGAGCACAGATCTGTCCATTTCCCTCTGTTTTATTACTATCCAAACTGTTTCTAGATGCAAAAAGATGTTAATTTCTTTTTACTGTAAATTCTAAAGTCAGTCCCTCTACTAATAATATTTTGCAGTGTATTTCAAGTACAGTATGCAAAGATGATATTAAGAAGAGATGTTCTTTATAATCTTTAGTGTTTTAGTAAACCAAAACACACTTAGAAATAATTATCTTGCATCTACAGTAGCAAAAATCTTGATTTTCTGTAAAATTGCATCATCACTTACTAATCTGTCAGAGAAGTTATAAGGATTTAAAAGATAAAAATGGGGAAATGATGAGGTCAGAAAACTTTGTAAATGGATACTAAAACTACTTTTTAGAATCTTAATTTTTATCCATTTATAAATTCATTCTTTAGTAGTTTTTGCATTGCTCAGCAAAGTTCTAAAATTGCCTGGGAAATCTTTCCTATACCTAAATGACTATGAAATTAATACATTAATAACATGCAGACACATACATATTTGTACATTATAAACACACACAGTTTCACAAACTCCAGTCATTTTAGTCCCATGATACACAAACTCTGCTTAAGGCACTTTGAGTTAACACAGTGGAAAAATAATGAAGTTCATATCATGTAGCAATAGATTACTGCTGTCTGGGAAAAAAAAAAAGTCTTCCATAGGGACACATAAGCACGTTCTGTTTCACCGGGTCATGAAGAAATAAGAGAATTATAGAAATGTGAGGGGAGGTGGAGTGAGTAGAGAGTGTGAAGAGAGGAATCATGAGAAAAGATTGATTATGTAACAGCATTAAAGAAAATCAAAATGTCCTAAAGTTGCCCTGGATTATTTTTTTGTTATTCAGTAGAAGTTTATTAAAGGAAAACAACCTCTCCATTGTATTTTTGGTATGTACTCATCCAGCAACTGTCAATGAAGTCATATTGAAAACCAGGGTATCTTAAAGAACTCTTAGTGACCTATAGAGGAAGGTCATGTTTCACAAAGCATGATAGCTGAAGCAATTTCAGTAACATTTTCAGAAATGATTACGTGTGACTATGGTTATTCCAAGGAGACTAAGGTATTTCAGTACCCATTAAAATTCTGAGGGAACTGTATGTCAGTTTTAATTACTTTAGATGGAAAAAAGTTTTACCTCTTTCACAGAACTTTAGCTCAGGTTTTGGATTAGAAATCTTGTTGCAAAAATTGGGTGATATTTTCAGAAGTTATTTCAGACATGGTACTGGTAACATATCACAAAGTCTTTCTCCTTACTTTTCCATCTTGTTTATATTCACTTAATGTTTAATCATATTCACTTAATGTTTAAAGTTTGTATTCACCTAATATATATTATGTGTAATATATATGTCTGATTGGACATCTTTGTTAACATGCCTTAAAATAATATTTAAATATTTTGCTATTTTTTTAGGACTCAGTCTCAGGCTGCATTTTGCAGAATATTGTCAATAATTGGGTTCCCTCTTTCTAGTTCTAAGGAAACAGATGCAATGGGATGTGAGAGGAGCTGTAAGCTCAGTTCTGTTTACCAGGCAACTGTCACAGAGAGCAGCTACAGCAAAGAAGAGGCCAAATAAGCCATAAGGGTAAAGGCAATGGTTGGGGCAAACATCCTAAAAACGAGAGTAAATGAAATCTAAAGGTCTTGCCAACCAAGTTAAGGCTGACACATTACAAACATCCCAGCCTTTGAGGATCAGCCCTGAAAGTGTGCTTTGCAGACCCATTCGGTTGAGGCTCCAGACTATCAAATGAAGGTGTGCTTCAGTGAGCTAACACAGCTGCATGGGTGATGTTAAGTCCTGAAAAGAGCTGGGCACATTGTGGCCTTTGATGTGATTCAGTTTGCAGTGAAAGTACGGACAAGATGCACCTGTTTCAGAGTCAAAAACTGAAAAAACTGGTTTCGATTACAGGTTTCAGTAACACTTACTGTAAGATTAAATATCTGCATTATGTCATCCTTCCTAAGACATTTTCAAGATATTTTTGGGGTCACAGTGAACAATATCAACACAACTGTGATTTTGCTATGAAAAGTACTGTTTTGCAGAGGTCTAGCAAAAAAAAAAGGGTGGGGGGGTAAAAGAGAGAAATCAGCTAAGCAATTAGTATTCCCAAATACCCAGCAGAAGAGAGAGTTTGGAACACAGCTTTTTCTCACAATTCACTTACTAAGATGTAGAAATAAGGGTATCATCTTTAAATTCACTTCCTTGAACACTGAAGGGTCTCAGAATTGTGATTGATTTGTCTGGTACTTGGTTTTTTCCCTTTTTTCACCAACCAGAGAGTGAGACTGAGGCAGTTTTTGTGGAGAATTAGTAAGTTAAACTCTAAATAAAGCATCCAAATCAGAGGGCTGGGATTCAATCAACAGATCAGTTTCAAGACAATTACTTAGTCACGTAGCAGCTACCGAGAAATTACTTTAGACTTCTGTTGCCATGCCTTACACCTTAGCCAATAATTCCTAGAAGCCAACTGTAGTACATATTATGTAGTTATTGTGAAAGAATAATAACAATTATGGAAGTTAGCTTGAACCCACTGAGTGTGCCAAAGTGGTGTAAAAATGGCAGGGGAGGTAGGGTACTTCCGTTTTGTTCCACAGCTGCACTGCAGCACTGCACTGTACAGGTGAGAGGCAGTTTCTCATACATATATTTAACTATAGGTATTTGATGTAGTGACACCTGTCATAACATTATTTTATTTATATATTGCAATGTTAAAAATCTGTCATTAACATGGCAGTGGTGGGGTTATGACACTTAAACATTGAAACTTTTCTTTTACTTAAAAAATTATGTATCTCTGTGCTATCAATTGAGTAGCCATTGACAATTGTTTCTTTTTTTTTTTTTTTTTTAAAAGAAATCAATTTTGTTGAAGG
>VYXH01004382.1:91693-139078 GCA_013397275.1 Burhinus bistriatus | reverse complement strand
TTGAGTAGCCATTGACAATTGTTTTTTTTTTTTTTTTTTTTTAACAGTAATCAGATATGTTGAAGAGCTGTGAAATTTTGTTTTACTTCATGTTTTTCTTTTGGTTTGCCTGTGCTGCAACAAACTCTCCTTGTTCACCTCACTAGAAAAGAAATCTGCTTTAATCCAGTACAGCACATTTTAAATTAAAAGAAACTGTTAGAATCTTTACTTGCTTGTTGACATAGATAAATTCAGCTTAACACTTGCATAAATGCAGGCTAAGATAGTACTAAGACAGTAATGAATTCCACCCTCAGTCTATAGTGTCTTTATAGGGATTGAGTGGGAAGGTAGTATAATTATGAATGCTGTAACAGTATATGTGAAAAGAAGATTAATATTTAGATAAGTCAAGTAACCCAAAGGGAATGATTACTGATTAAGCATTTAGAACTGACTGGTGTGCATACTGCAGACCACAGGCACAAAAACCCTTACCTGGTTACAGGTAAAATAAAAATGTTTTCCATTTGATCTTGGAGTTACAGAAACACCGTGACTCTTCCTCAGTTCTGGCCTCATTCAGTGGAAGACTATCATGTCATTTCCCCTCTGTTGCCCCACTGTGGTAAAATCATTACAGTTTGTTTTTAGGGTAAGCAGCTGACTTAGGGAAACTCATGTGAAAAGAGCTGTCTTGCAACTTGCAAATCAGGTTTGCCAGCTAGTAGCAGACAAGTAACTATTATTAGCTGTTACAGCAGGCAAGATATAAATGTCATTTTTTCTGAAAGGTGAAGTTAAACTTTTCAGTTTCGCTAGAGAAGATTTCTGTCACAGTTTGAAGCAGTGCTATATGTGGAAGCTACCGCTGTACCATCTGTCATAGCATGGGATATTTTGGGGCCACATTGTAACCCAGCCGATGACTAGCTCACAACCTTGACCAAAATACTTTCTGTGAATTAAAGTTACGCATGCACTTAGGGCCTAAATTCAGCTTATTCACTAGTAGGTCAGCACTTCTGGAAGAGCTCTAAAAAGGCTTAGGAAAGACAAGACCATAGAAACATTTTGCATGAGGATTAATGGGGAACTTAACCCTGAACATGCTTCTAATCCTTGAGTTCTGCTGGCAGATAGGGTCATTCAACTACCATTCTTACAATCTAAGGAAATCAAATGGGGACAATATTTTGTCCAGTATTTTTAGCTCACCTTGCACAAAGAGGTGTTGCAATTTTCCTGAACTGGTGTAAACTGTTAAAATTATTCATCCTTTCCGTGCTGAAGATCCCAACTTTTGACACTAATTTAGTCTTTAAAAGCCATTTTTGATGCTTTTGACAGGTGAGACTTTGCAAATATGAACACTGTGAAGATTATTGTTCTGAATCATACTTACAGACTTTATATGTATGATTTTGTTAAAATGTACCACTACTACAAACGTGATATGTAGCTTTGATATCCCGGGTTACTATGGGAAGGTGAACGAGACAAAGCCCATCCTTCCTGCAGCCTGGGAAAACAGTTTCCTGCAGTTTAAAAAGCATCATACAGAAGTTGGTGAAAGGACTAAAAAAAGGTCAGCCCATATCTGAGGCAAAGTGGGAAAAGCTGGCAACAGACTAGAGAAATAAATTATTTCTTTTGCCTGTGCCATGTGCAGCTGATGTGCAATAACTGCAGAGAAATTGCTTTGTGCATCACTTTTCTACGGTGTCTTTTTTCACCCTTAAATAAATAGCACTAAATTTTCTGAAGGCTGGCTGGTCACAGATAAACTCCGTTGCTATTCTTATGAGAGCCATAGGGCAACTACCAACCTTGTATTAGGTAGCCTAAGGTCTGGTGGGAGGATAAGGCAACCATGACTATAAATTCAAGTCTGGAGGTAGAGGACTGCACTTTCTCACCTGAAAGAAACTCAGATTTACACATCCGAGACTTTAGCAGAATACTCTAGGGGATCTTGAGAGGGACAAAGCTGTAGTAAATAAACATCACAAGAACTATGAAGGTGGCTAAAATAATTAAAAATCAATTCCATTTATAAAAGAGTCTATTGACTTTTCATCTTGGAATAAGACTTCCAGATTTCCAAATAGGTGCACCATAGTCCTTTTACATATGATGGACAATACTGGTTTAAGAATACACAGTGGCAAACAAATATTTTGAATGTGAAGATATATTCTTCAGTGCTTACATATCAGAGTATATTTTCACCTTCCTTAAGCTTATTTCATAGCTACTTCAACAGTATAGCTGAAAATAACTCTGAATCTCGAAACTATAATATCACCCAAACAAAATATAGCATTTCACCTGTGTAAGAGTGAGAGAAGAAAATTCAAAAAACTATCCACGATTTTGTGACTGGCTGCTGCTGCACAACTCTACCGAGGATGATGGGGTTTCACTCAGCCACAGGCCAGTAGGCAGCTGGCCAGTGGTGGGCGCAAGGGACTTCTCCCCACACTCCCACAGCACTGTTAGAAAAAGTCCTTGACTCCAAAAGCACCTTTCAGAGGTCCAGTGGAGAATTTTTATTTTATTTTTCATAAGTTACACTTTGCTGTTTCCCAGACTTTGAGGGATTTGGATTTCCATGCCATTCTAGTGGTACACAACATGCCTACAGATCCACTTAAATGATATTTATTCCATATGAGTTTTCTCTTCTAGCTTCCACTGTGGTGCTGTACTGCAGTTGTTATTGGACATGTAACCAAAATCCTTCCAAAAGTACAGCTGAGCTGAAATGCATAAACTCTTTAGACTGTAGTCAAACAAGTTCAGAATTCAGGCAGTCCTCTTCCTAACATTGGCCCAAACCCATGCCTCAAAAATCATCATACTACAACAGCTGTCCGCCCACTATTCCACATCTTAGTACCTTCTTCAGGATCCTAAACAGAGTTTGTCTGTAAGTGCGGCTTATGAAATCCCACCACTGGTTAGAAATTGCAGCAAGCTATATATGATGTCCTTGCTTTGCAACATCTTACCAGTAGATTCTGTGCCCAGGAATATACTACTTCTCCATGAAAGCTTGTCACTGGACGTTAGGGATTTCTCTGGGAAAGGCATGGGCAAGACTGACTCTGCTGACTTATTCATCATTTTGACAAGATGCCCAAATTTAACTCGATTTCTTTTTTAATGGGAGTAGGAGTGAGAGGGAGGATTTTGACAAGTCTTGAGATTCTTAATCCTCCCCCTTTTTCCCAAGCTACTCTAGAAATAGATGAGAAAAATTTAGATCAAGCTTTTGTCTCAGAGAAAAAAACCCCAACCACACATGAGGAATCTTTCTTCCTTCCAAGCAATTCAAGGTAAGGTTTTGACCCAGGACCACAGTACATACCTGGATTTTTACTTTATATACACTGAAGCCCAAGTTTCAGCTTGAACCTTTCCTAAGCTTACCCAAAACCTCAAAACATTCTGTTTGAAAATCTTGGCAAATCTGAGCCAAGCTTCAGCTCCCTTTAGGAAAATTTCTAACACATTTAACTATGTCGCTGTAGAAAACATGATACCTAAACGGTACTTTATGTAAGAGAGATATGGTGAACCTAAGTATCACAGCTAATAGGGGTGCTTCAATACTTTTTGCACAGATGTAAGGCATTACAGACATAATTAGTACTGCTTTCAGTTTTTTTTCTTTTTCTTCTCCTCTTCCAATCTTTGCTGCTCTATGATTAATTGAGAAGCAGTAAGGTTGTTACAAGCCAGGAGAACTGCTTATGAACTAACAGATAAGAGTATCCATTTAGAGATAAAAAATATCAATATAAATCCATATAGAAATTCTCAATTTGTATAAAAATATTGTTTATTGATGGTTAACTCAGAAATTGTATCAATACAAAGCAAGAGGAAAAAAACAATTAATATTGTCTCTTTTAAAATATTTTAAGTTAAATGTGTAACTTTACAAGGAATTTGCAATAAACAAATGAATTGGTTTTTAACAGCAAGTAGTAAAATATTCCAGATACAGTCAAAATGCTCATTAGCACAGTAGAACAAAGGGAGAGAATTTTGTTTGCCTTAATCTATTTTACCCTGTATACATCCCAGTTATATTAACTAAAAATAAATACAGGCAGCAGGTCTTCAGCAGATTCAGCATGAGAATAAAATGTCTAATAAAAAAAAAAAAAAAAAAAAAAGAAAAGGTTTTCTAGTTATGGCACTTCCTTCAGACTTGAGAGATCCAGGCTGAGATCTTGCATAGTAGTTGCTTCCACTGCAGTGCTGAATCCAGGTCTTGAAGAATCTTTATTCAGAAACCGACAGGGCTGATCACAGAATGCTTGAGGTTGGAAGGTCATCTGGTCCAACCCCTCTGCTCAAGCACTGCCACCTAGAGCTGGTTGTCCAGGACTGTTCCAGATGGTCTTTGAATATCTCCAAGGATGGAGACTCTACAACCGCCCTGGACGAACTGTACCAGAGCTTGGTTAGTGCTGTCACGAGGCACCACTGAAAAGAGCCTGACTCCATCTTCTTTGCACCCTCCCCTCAGGTATATATATACATTGATAATATTCCGCTGAACCTTCTCTTCTCCAGGCTGAACAGCCTCAGCTCTCTTAGCCTTTCCTTATGTGTGAGATGCTCCAGTCCCTTCGTCATCTTCAGGGCCTTTTGCTGGACTTTCTCCAGTATGTCCATGTGTTTCTTGTACTGAGGAGCCCACAACTGCACTTAGTACTTCAGGTGTGGCCACACCAGTGCTGAGCAGAGAGGAAGGATTACCTCCCTTGACTTGCAGGCAACATTCCTCCTAATGTGGTCCAGGATACCATTAACCACCTTTGCCACAAGAGAACATTGCTGGCTGTTGGCCTGATGGTGAGGTCCAATAATGTAGGTATTTAAACATTAGTAACCTGCATGTTTCAGTGACCTGTCTGTAAACTGAACACACTAAGGATACTTCTGGGTCAGTTTTGCACCTTC
This sequence comes from Burhinus bistriatus, assembly GCA_013397275.1. NCBI lineage: Eukaryota > Metazoa > Chordata > Aves > Charadriiformes > Burhinidae > Burhinus > Burhinus bistriatus. The sequence goes on along the minus strand of VYXH01004382.1, from coordinate 134,116 downwards.
CTTGAATTTCCCACCATGCTATATTTAAAACAGAGCACCTTACAACAACGTAGTCTATATACCTACTGGAGACAATATTACAACAGTAGCATCTAGTTTTACTTTTTTTCAGATTTGTGAGTCAGCTTTGATTGAAATAATTCTCAGGCTTTTGGCTTAATGCAGATATTTAACAATATTTAACAAACAGGTGTCAGACTTCCATTGAAACCAATTTAGGTACATTTTTATTGCAACAATGTAATCAAAACTACACTGCCAGTTTATGACAGTCAAATTATCTGCAGTTTGAAGGAAAGACAGTTTCACAATATAACTGATAGGAGCAAGATCAAAGAGTAATCAGATGTTCAAGAGTCTTTTCCTCACTAAGCTGAAATATTAAGCTTTCTCATATGCCTGTTCTAGCAGCAATACAACTGCTCCTCAGATAGGCTGATGCTTACGTTACCATTAGCTGTGATACAGTTCTAATTACGCACCAAGTATATTTGTAATAAAGCATTTTCTCTCTACTGAGCTGCAGAGTTATCACTCACTAAGTAGTAAACAGAAACACTCCTCACAGTGGGAATTGAAGATATTAAAGCCTTTTATTTTTTTTGTCCCTCATCTCACCAAGTTTAGTCTCTCTCCTGTGGAGATCTTTTTCTTCTCTCAGTTTGAATTTGGGCCATATTTACTCCTTTCCGTTTCTAGCTCGTTGGACTTGAATCCCTAGTCTGTTTCCAGTTCAGTCACTTTGTCAAGTATTTATGTAGCCCTTTCATACGAGTGTGTGCTCAATTTTACCCACTACTACTTTCTAGTCTATCTCTCACCTCATTTAATTTCATTCCATTTTGCTACTTTCCCACTTCCAAGTTTTGCTCAGTTGCTTGTATTCTGATTCCAGTGGAATGCAATTAATTTCTCTTCTTTTCTTGCTCAGTCTCAACTACTTGAGAGTAAACTAAAATAGGTAAGATTTGAAACTGCAAAGGAATGCATTATTCATTATCAATGAACTAGAATGGGAAAAGGAAATGAGTACTATGGGCTGAACTATTAGAAGCGAATAGTTCTGCTGGGCTGAATGGATAGCAAAGGGGGAGAAATGCATGGACTGGGAATGGGAGATAGATTAAACTAAATTACAAAAATGAAATAAAAAAGAGTAGGTAAGAGAAATGGAACAATTCACGGGAACAAAGAGAAATAATTTAGTAAGGAAAAAAACCCACAAGATAAAGTAGACCACAAAAAGAAAGGGTAAGCTAGGCTTCATGGAAAGCATTTGAAAAACACCAAAGAGAAAATTAAACAGATTCAGCTGAAAGAAAAGTCCAAATATAAATTAATGCAAGATTAATGGATAGATACTAACATGAAAATAATTCTAGGATTAGATTCTACTTAGATGTCCATGATGCAAATAGCCAAAAAGAAACAGAACTGAATTATTTGTACAGCTATGTTGATTTGAATGCTGATATGATGCCTGGAGCTTTTTCATGTTGTGAGGTACTGAACTCAGGGGGCAGCACTCGATTGCTTGTCATACTGGGTTCTGCAACAGTGGCTGTCAAGTGGATTTACTTCAATATTTTGCAAGGAGGCAATCCTCTTTTTCTCTACATCTTTGTTACCTCAACTGGAGATTATTGCAATGCTTTCTACATGGGACATGCCTTCAAACCACATACAATTTGTAGATGGAGTAGAATATCCCAGCCCACTTCTTGAGTAGCATTTCATGCAAAGAGTAGTTTATTTTGACCTTTTACATCATATTTTAAATGGTTTTGGAGTCATTTAGGCAAGAAACAGACTGTCTCTTTTGGTGTTTCCTGCACAGCTGAAGTGACCTGAAGTACTTCAGCTAAAAGCCCCTTCATGGTAATAAACGGACAGGAGGAGGCTGAAGGCAAAGTATTCTCAGTGTGAAGTCCTTGACTTTGAACTAAGCTTTATGTTTTTTTCTGGGATCTCTCAAAAATTAGATCTGATCATATCAGGAAATATTAAATGTCCAGGGAGATAAAGGGGGACAGAAGAGATCACTTAGGCAGTAAGGGTGAACGGGTGGGACACCGCTAGTCAGAAGGCAAAGAAAAGAGCAAAGGTGCAGCGATGGAAAATGAGGGAGAATTAGCTGTTACTAGAATTTGAAAGGTGTGTTAATTGGTGGGTCCTGTTCCAGACTGACTGGTAATACAAGAATACCTTCAACATAAACTGGAGGAGTGGAATCATTTATGAATTTAACCTTGCCAGATTTTTTTCAATTTTGGTACAGTTTTGTACAATGTTTTATAGGAACTCTATGTAAATTAAAACAACATTATCTTTATCCTGGAAATAGTACATATTAATTAGGAATGCTGAACCGTATATCAATAAAATAAATGCATAATGTATTGCTGTTTCTTCTAGGTTACTTTTCTAAACTTTATATTTCCTTCTTGTCAAGAACTAGAAATCATTTCAGAGTTTGATTCTGAGACACTGGCGACTGCTTGGTTATTTATTTTTTTCCCAATGCCTGGGAGGTGGAAGGAGTGACTGAAGGTTTTTATTGTTCAGTTAGACCTTTGCACGCAAGAAGAGCAGGATTCTGCATGCATGATGATAACATGTCAAGCAGTGGCTGTCAATGGAAGGAAGAAGTAAAGGCAGCCCAAGCTTAGGTGATCACCCCTATGACAGAGGAGCGCACAGAGAGGGATCAGACATCTTGTTGATGTCCCTGTGGAATGAAGGCAGAGAAATGTTCTTGACAGTGGCAACCATGGGATTTCTCTCTTTGTCAGTGAAAGGAAAGCACAACTGACAGTCTCAGCCTGGAGTAGAGCAGCAAGAATGTAAATAGCACTGCAGGGTAAATGAGACATGGGAAAAAAGTGCAGTCCACAGTGTGGAAAGGTAATTTTTAGAACTTTAATTTAAAAAAAAAAAAAAAAAAATTATTAGTAAGTGCCCTTTAAAAAAAAAACCAAACTCCCAAATTATGACTTTCTATGTGATAGCTTAGAGGAAGACTAGATGAGATGCCATAAGCCCATTCCATTTTCAGGACATTGGAATGAAATATAAATCTTTTCAATTTTATTTCATTTACTCAATTTTGATTGTTTAAGTAAACTTTGCATGTTTTACAAACCTGCTGGAAAAGTCAATGTGAAATATCCGTTATTACTTATTTGTCCATTCCTTTACAATTGCTTAATACCAGTATCAGCTGCAACATCAATATTTCTCATATCATAAGTTAAATATTAGCTGCTGTGGGCATCATGCTACCAGCAGGACTCAAACTATTTACTTTCTTCTACCAAAGAAACACAGTGATTTAGACAAAGAGGGATTGTGTTAAAAGACATTAAACATTTTAAATTTATTAGATTAAGTATCAGAAAGGTTTCAGGTAAATAATTACTTTGCAAATACTAACATAATAACACAAACCTCAGCTCCCCTGGTGAGTCACAATTTTAGGCAGAAACTGAACTGATTCCAAAAATGTTCAGAAATACTTTGTTAGTTTGAAATATCTTTGATCCTCAAGGATGGAGAGATTACAATGTTCATTTGGGTGAGGCAGACTTGGCTTTTAATTCCCAGTTATGTTTTTGTCCAGTCTCAGTCCTTCGTGGTCGATTTACCAAAGAGTAAAGATAGAAGTTATATCCTCTTAATTCAGAAAGCTCTTCCAATTGTACTTAATTACAGAGTGAGAGCCAATCCTCTTCTATGGCTACTGGGGCCATATAAGTACCTGGGAAGTTAATACAATCAAAAGCCTTTATGTTTTTATTAACTTTCCATCATTTTAGTGAAATTTATGAGCTCTCATTAGTAACTCTATATGTTAAGACACATAGCAGAAATCCTTCTCTTGCCATCAGGTTCTGCTTAGGGCTCTATCAATATTGTCTGTCATGACATTTGCCAGAAAACTTAATTGTTCTTTTCGGTTGGATTATGTGTGGTTTCAGATATTTTGAGAATATTGATTTATCAGAAAAACCTCAAAGAGGAAAAAACAATAGCGTTGACTTGTCCTGCATGGACAGCATCATGGTAATTTAAAATGCTGTTATTACCAATATTACAGGCACAGAGTTTTTTCTCTTTCTATGAAAGTGTATTCCTTAGAGAAAGGAAGTTTAAGAGGATATTAATGTATTGCAAAGGTAAAAACTAAAATTTTAAGGAAATTATTTAATTTAGATTCCTTTTTTGGTCTTGGTTCAGACGGAGTCTTCACAATTCTGTATTATGTGCTTTCTTCTGTTATATTGTTCTTGATAATTTTTTCTAAATTACATGACCCTCTCTTTCATTCAGTGCGTGGATATGTACACCTAATGACCATAAGGCACTGTTCTACACTGTTCCATTTTTATTGTCACTTCATAGCCTAAAATGAGGTATTACGCTTTATTTACTGACTATTGTTTGAGCCCCACTCCAGCTCCAGCATTGTTTCCTTGTGGACTTTCCTGTAACATTCATCACTACAATTGTTTCATAGGTGTTAATTCATTTTCACACCTCTGTGACATGAGGATAACCTGTTGCTATGTTTATTAGAACAAATAATAAAAACTGGCTGTAAAAATGCAGAGATTTTTAGACACTACAATTGCTGTTACAAAAAATACAACATCAGTCAGAACCTAAGGGCAAAGGCAAAACAAGATGAAAAAGGATTTAACCATTCACAACACACAAATTTGATTTTTCCTCAGTGCTTACTTGTTTTCTGTAGGGATAGGGTGTTGGAAACATCTCTACTGCAGTCACAGCTGTAAGCTCTCCTGCTGCTGCAGGAAGATATGTCATGAAGACTGAATGCTGAAGTCCACAGAATATTTATTCTATACTCAGGTTATGGAAGAGATTCAGCTTATGTTTGGTCCATCAGACTGTTAAATTCCTCTACACCTTGTTGCTGGCTGTTCCTACGGCAAGGAAATCCTGGTCCTGGCACTGAAATCATGAGTACATGAGTACGTGTTATCATGACGGGATGGTGGAAATGAGAAAGTGCATGCTCATCTCCAAGATTTGTCATCTGTTTTGTGTCCCTAGTCTCCAAAACTAGCCATTAGTTTGTGGAAATAAACTTAAATCATAAATCCCATTTCTCCCCTTTAGCCTTCTATTTTATGTCTTCAGGTGTTAGCAGCAAAAAGTAGGAGCTTCACAACACTAACCTGAAGAAACCATTAGCACCCAGGAACATTATCTGTACTGGATATGCACTGATTAGGAGGCCCAAAACACAGAAAAACACAGAAACATAATCAAATTTTTAGAGTCAACTGGTGAAAATTCATTTGACTCCAGAACAAACAGTCCATGTAATCACCTTTAAAAAAGTTTCTCAGTAGAACTAGAAGCCCATCTCCAAGTAAATCCAAGCTTTCACCTTTTATAGAGCGACACCACAAAATTATGCATCAGGCAGTACAAAATTCTTCGTGATCCCTTGTTGCATGAATGTATTTATTCAGAGCACAACTGTGGATACCAGTTTGCTCTGTACATCAGGACATTTTGTTCCAAACTAACTTCCATATAATGAGCATGTAACTACTGACTGCTTGCATAAAGTCTGGGTTAACTGACCTGCTCGGTACCATCAGAAAGTGTTAGCTTGTACTCTTGCTGTTATATTAAAATCATGGAAGCACTTTCTCTCTTCTGGTACTTCCTTCCTCATTCACCAAATGTCTTCTTTCCAACTAGAGGTTTAAGGAACTCCAGCAAAAGATGTATAGTTGAATCTATTACACTGCATATTACTTAAAATGCTAGGTCTGAAGTAACCAGTTAATACGAATTTAAACTTTCATTTAGGTGCATAAAGACTACAGTAATTCTTTTATTGTTAATGCTAAGAAAGGGATCCAAAATATGACAACGTACTTGCATATGCATCACAAAGCCTAAGTATGGAAAAGAACAAAGAAATGTTGTTTTCAGACTGTGGACTAAATGTTGGAACTTATTTCCGATTGGGATCAGTTTGCATCCATAGTAATGTTCCCATGCTCCTAATAAAGTCCATTCAGTTATTATTGTTTCCAAGGAAAATACCCTAGACATTTCAAAATCTTACCTATTAAAAAAAATAATCAAAACCACTAAAGCAAAGCTCTTTGTTTGTGACTATCACCTTAGCTGATCAGATTCTATGAATTAGTATAATGTGAATTACTGACAAATAAGACTGCCAAATCAAGCTGATTTTTACTCTTGTTTTTCTTCATTTTATGTGTAAAACTACAGCCTACAGATGGACCTTCCTTTTCAGTATTCTTTCCTGTCACATGAATTGAATTACCTCAACAAACATTGAACTCCAGCCTGAAATTTGTTACTATGCTACATTAGGCCACAAGAAACCACATTAGATTCAAAGGTGAAAGGCTAAAATACTTGTTGTTACTGCTTAACATTAAACAGCACACAGAGAAAGCATGAATACAAGATGTAAGAAACATCAATACGGGAGGGGGGAGGCAAGCATCCTCATTCACTTTATCAAGTGCACATTCAAATATCCCTGCCTTGTACTGAAGCAACACCATTTCCTTATGTGTCAGTTGTGTGGAGGGCAGTCTCTGGTAGCAGAGAAAAAATTCCAAAGCAGTGACAAAGTGCTTCAGACAGGTGGTAAAAAAATGGTTCCAGCAAATATGTTAGCAGATCAATATATTTCCCAACAATGCTCTGCACAGCCACCCAGCCCTAAAGTTAAAGAATGCCAATTGAAATGCTGAATAGCCTCTCTGCCTCTAAAAATTCAATGGCTGCTCAAAATCCTGAATGCTTTCTGTAAGAGTTTCATTTAGCCTTTCAGTTACAAAAGAAAAGAAGGAAAACATGGGAAACCATACTGTCTTTTATAAGAAGGTACAGCAAAGCTATCCAAAGGCCAAAATATTTAAGCTTACAGGAAGCTGATGTTCTGTGGAAACAGAAGATTTATTTTCTAAGATTTATTTGCTTATTTTTTTCAGGTGACTGTTTATTTTTGTGTTTCTGGACTACTGCAAAGACAGTGAAGCTGAGGAGCCAAGGTTTCTACAGTGCCCCGGTATTCAGTGAGGTTCCCTGACTCTATGCACAGTAAAGTCTGAAAATGTGCTCCATTCTTTTCATCATTCTCTGTATAAAAGGAGGAAAAACCACTTCATTTTAAGATTGCTTGGCAAAGTAAAAAAATCTGATTTTTAGAGACAAACAGGTGAAAAGATGATTCCCCAACAAAAGGCCATTTTTTCTCTGAAGATTACATTTAAATGCCCAGGGGTTAAGAACACACAGTGCTTTTGTAGTCCTTTGCAGGGCATAGCAGATGTGTTTTGCTGACTGGCTCCACTTTCTGTTTAATGCATCAGTTGCCCAGGACTACTTATTCTGAATTCCAAGAACCTTTCCTCCACAGCAGAGGGAATGATTTTATTTATTTTTTTCTTTTCTAACATTCCCCCTTCTGCATTAAACTGTTCCAAAGGATGCAGGTAGTGGAGAGAGAAAAAGAAAAGGTTACTGCAGCTGCTGTGACAGCAAGTATAGGTTTCAGTCAAAGAGGATAAGTGGATTTAATAATTTTGAAAGTGTTTTGTGAGTGCTCTTGTCTCTAGTATATCAGGAAAGTGGACAAATCCCTAAACTCTGCACTCTGTGGTCCCGCAATTAGGCACTGAAAACTCAGCTAACATTTAAGGCAAGTGGTTATTTGAACACAGCAAGTCTGTCTATTGTGTATAGCAATATAAGTGGCTAACAGAAGTGAAAAGAGTGGAGGCAAGCAGGAAAAGATAGTCAGTTGGAAAAATAATGGTGTATTGTCCCCTTTTTTTGGAAGGAAAATTCAAGGATCATTGCAATTGAAATTATAACTTATTCTTATGCCTTGAATCTCAACTGTTAACAAGAAGGCACTTCTTTGCATGCCAGGTCAGAATTCTGCGAGCTGCTTAACTCTCTAAACATTACATCTTTCCAGCCTAGATGAGCACAAGCTGCTTTAACACAGTTTTTTATGGACTTTGAAAGCACCGTTGCTTTCACTTCCCTTTGTTTTGACTGAAAGTGTTGTCCTTCCCACTCTCTTGGTAGACAATTTTTTGTGGCAACCATCCCATCTAATAGCTTTTTTGGTTAATAAGAATCTACTCTGTTTCCTACCTGCTAGTCTGAATTCAAGACCAGATTCCGAGCAAATACTAATGAACTTCAAAAACACTTTGAAATCAAGACACTGCATTATTCCCTGGTACACTGAGACCTCTTGAAAAAAGTCACACCAACATCCCAGTAAGTCCAGGGAGACTTGTGAATAATTTGTATTAGGAGCCATCAAAACTGTTTCTCCCTGGTAACACAGCAACAATTAAAAACCATTAGGGTTCATCCAGCGCAGCTTTACTGGTGACCGTCAACCTCATACTACTGACACTATCACACTAGTGTAATCTGATAATCAATCTTGACATAAGATTTTCCTTTCCTTTTAAACAGCCCTGGGTAAAGTCCTGTTATGACACCCAGGAGAACTTGCCCCAGTGAAATAATCTCATTTTACAAAAGCTTTGATTTCAAATATTAATTACACACATTAAAGGCATATTTTTCCATATAGATAGGCTTTTATTTGTGACAGTTTGAGCAATGTTCAAACAGGTAAATATTGGGGTGATGCTTAAAGAAAATCAAAAATCTTGGAAGTTTCCCGTTACAAGCTGTCTTTTCTGCTGAGACATCAGAAAATACAGGTAGAGAAACTGAAGGGAGAATTGATACATTTTGCCAGGGAATTTAAAGAGGTACCTTGTGGATTCAGATCCTTAAATCTCATTCAGTAGCCAACGTCCAAGGTGTTTCTGCAAAGCCTGAGCTTTGCTTTCAGCTCAGTTATCTGTTTAGGTGAGAAAACAACAAGCCTTTAAGAAAACTCATGCCCTTCAGATAATGCTCTGGGTCTGATGTACTTGCACAGTGTGGAAAGAATATCTTTGGAAATGTGCAAAACAAAAACCTTTACATTGTGCAAACAGGTGGCATTTCAGTACTTGCACAAATATTCAATAGAGTGTAATTTTGCATATATTTTCAGTCTCTCTCATTTATGTGCCCATGAATGCACATATAACATTTTGTAAAATATAAACTACAGAGTCTCAGAACTCAGGATGCATTTTATTAATGTTTTAGGGATGACTTTTTTTGCTAATATCTTCATGCAAGATTTTCAGAGAATAAACCCTTTGTCTCATAGGAAAAATTGTATTCTATCCTGATACAGATAAAAGATGATGTGAAAGGTACTGGACAGTGCTATCTCTGAATGTGGTTAGCCAGTAATCCAAATTAATACGGGATATCTCTTTCTGGAAATGAAATTATAGATTCATAAAATCATAGAAACATTTAGGTTGGAAAAGACCTTTAAGATCATAGAGTCCAACCATAAACCAAACCCACCACTAAGCTGTGTCCGTCAGCACCACATCTACTCATCTTTTAAATACCTCCAGGGATGGTGACTCAACCATTTCTGTGGGCAGCCTGTTCCAGTGCTTGACAACCCTTTCAGTAAAGAAATTTTTCCTAATATCCAATCCAAACCTCCCATGGCACAACTTGAGGCCGTTTCCTCTTGTCCTATCATTTGTTACTTGGGAGAAGAGACCAACCCCCACCTTGCTACAACCTCCTTTCAGGTAGTTGTAGAGAGCAATAAGGTCTCCCCTCAGCCTCCTTTTCTCCAGACTAAACAACCCCAGTTCCCTCAGCCGCTCCTCAGAGGACTTGCTCTCTAAATCCTTCACCAGCTTCATTGTTCTTCTTTGGACACGCTCCAGCACCTCAATGTCTTTCTTGTAGTGAGGGGCCCAAAACTGAACACGATATTCAAAGTGTGGCCTCACCAGTGCCAAGTAATTATAATTAATGTATAAAGCCATGGTGGATTCAGTGAGTGACTCAAGATGCTGCTCTATAGCATCTGTTGTGTTAGCTAGTGGCCACTGAAGTGATGAAAGTACTGCACAAAAAATCGCATATCTAGCTGTAAAATACAGGCAAAATATTTTTTTCTAATTATCAAAGAGAAGCAGAATGAAGTTACAGAGGAAGTTGTGCTTGATTATATTAACAATTACCTCACAGAGAAATCAGATAAATGTCAAATATCAAAACAAGTTCAGATACTTTCATTGTCCCATTTATGGTATTCTTAAACACAGTTAAAGCAAGATCTTTATTTCCAGTTTAGCCAAAATGTTTTCAAAATTAAATTTTAGGAGCAAATTTGACTGTAACCTCTTTGGAAAGGAAAGAGATGCTGGGGTTTTCATCAGTTCAGTGATGATAGTCTCCAAACAGGGACATGAGAATTTGAATCTAGTTTTGTTGAAAAAGTTAAGAAATGAACTCATGGGATAAATGCCACCTGTAAAATTGGTGAATTCCCTCTTAAGAACCTATATTGTGGCTCTTAAAGGACCCAGTCTCCTGCTTTCCATCCCTAGGAGAGGTATTATCTTAAGCAGTCTCTGGTCATCTGTCCTCAAGAGAGAGGACAATTATTCACCTGGAAACAACCAGTAACATAAGACCACATTTTCCTTCCTCCCTTTCACAAAATTGAGGAGGGACTAGGAAGAAGCTAATTAAAAAAAAATTTGTTGCTCTCTTCAGTTTCACAAAAAATGTCCACACCACCCTACCCCCATCCTTGCTCCCCCCCCCTCCCCCATTACTGAGTTCGTGTCCCATGTACTTCTTGCAGAAGAACCCCTGCTCTCCCTGTCCCAAATTACTGAGTTTGTATCCCATGTACTTCTTACAGAAGAACCACACCACTTGGGAATTACATAACCTTGTTGTCTCCTCCTTTTCCATTTTCCACTGCCTGTCATTAATGACTTCAGAAAACAAGCCTGATAAAGAATTTAATTTTCCTTTTTTTGACTTCCTCCCCCGAGTAGCCTTCTTTATTTTTTCCTGCTCTTTAACTTTGCAAATGAGAGGATGTGATCCCAGACTGTCACTGGAAGGCAGAGGCACGGTGTTTACAGATACAGTGATGTACTACCTTAATTCTACCGATCAGAGTGTGGACTGATGCTAAAACAAATGGATACTAAAAATCCCAGCCAAAACTAGATAATGAACATTCCTGTAAGTAGCGTGAGAACCAACATAAATCCATGTTTTCTGTCTAAAATAATCCATCTCTATTGATCCTTCAACCTAATTTTCTCTGACTAAGGTTCAATTTCTAAACCCAGCAAAGCACAACTTTCTCTGATGTTATTAGCTCTTGCTCAGTTCTTCACAGACTCAAGGTATTTAATTTACTCCCTATATAGATATATATGTATTAACTACTTAGAATTTTCAACACTGGCTTCAATCTAAACAGTAGTCAAGTTGAGAGAGATCTGTTTTGCTGTGTATTGTAGAAAGATCAGACTTGGGAGATGGCAGAGAATATTAAACAAAAGTAATCCCCATAATATAATATCCAAAAGCTTGGATACTCAGTTGCTGTATCTATGAGTTTGTTCCAGAGCTGGATAGCTGCTTACAAGTACAAGCTTTTATGCAGAATTTGTTCTTACTTTCTAATGCTATCAGTAACTCACCTATTTGTACCAGTAAAGGTCTTTTGTGAACAAGGGCTACATGAAAGCATTTAATACAGTAGGAGTTCATACAACCCTAAAGATAACAGGTTAGTTTGTACTAGCCCCCTGGCACTGGGTCATGTACCCATGCTGGGATGCAGAGCATGGATCATGGTGTGCTCAAAGGAGGCAGAGGAAACAGAACAGCAGCAGTGCTGCCCAGCAGTCAGGAGTGTCCATTAATCTTGCTGGAAGAAGAAAGGAAGGAGGAAAATAACAGGTATATGGAGAGCTCAGACTACATCTAGCTAGAAAAAAACCACAACAAACCAATGTTCAGAATAAGACTTAAAAGTTAGGTGTTTGGAAGGGAGTTAAACAGATGCTGGAAGTAGGCTGGAATAGTATCACCGATGATATCACTCAAACTGACTTTCACACCACTTTATTTGGTGGTTTCATAAATGAGGTTGGTACAGAAAAATTGTTGTCGACACACTGCTAGGAGGTAATGTCAGAACTCAATAGATTCAGAATAACAGACAGGAAGAGCAGGATAATAGCGAGAACTAGAATGATATGAAGTGGTGTAGTTAAATTGGAAGTCTGTCAGTTGAAAATGATGGTGAATGAAAAGGATCTACAAGTTATTTTTCAGAAGTCCATAAGCCACCAATGACACAGCGATGAACAAAAGACAACAGGAAACCCAGAAATTTTGCATAGAATACTGTGCAAAATGCTAGATAAGTGTGCTTGAAAAGATACCTTTCAGCTGCAACTGGGGGCAATAAAAAAGTAAGTTGAGTGAGATAAAAGGAACCATAGCAAGGAGCCTGCAAGACTCATCATGGTTAGCTCAGAAAAATACAAACTGACAGGGTAAGATTATTCACCTTAAAAGCGTTAAAAGGTAAATACCAAAGAAAAGAACTTCTGCTAAAAAGTAATGTTCACAGGAACAAGTTGTCTCCAGGTATATTTAAGTAAACTCACATAAAAAGATCTCTAATCATCAGATGAATGGAGCCCTAAGGCCATGCTTCCAGTAGCACAGGAGAGGTGGGAAATTCCTACACAACTTGATAAACTTATGAAGGTTCCATTTGACAATACATTATTGGATTCAGTGACCATGGAGATAGTCACGTGTCATGACAGTAAATTCTGTAGGATCAGTATAAAAGTCCCAGAATTTTAGATCTATATTGCCTGTTGTTGTGGTTTAACCCCAGCTGGCCACTAAGACCATGCAGCCACTTGCTCACTTCTCCCCCTCCCCAGTGGGATGGGGAAAAGAATCAGAAAAATAACGAAAAATCATGGGTTGAGATAAAGACAGTTTAACAAATAAAGCAAAAGCCGCGCATGCAAGCAAAGCAAAACAAGGAATCCATTCACTGCTTCCCATCGGCAGGCAGGTGTTCAGCCATCTCCAGGAAAGCAGTGATCCATCATCCATAAAGGTTACTTGGGAAGACAAACGCCGTAACTCCAAATGTCTCCCCCACTTCCTTCTTCTTTCCCCAGCTTTATATACTGAGCATGAGATCATATGGCATGGAATATCCCTTTGGTCAGTTGGAGTCAGCTGGCCTGGCTGTGTCTCCTCCCAACTTTTTGCGCACTTCCGGCCTACTCGCTGGTGGGGTGGTGTGAGGAACAGAAAAGACCTTGACTGCTTAGCAACAGCTAAACACACCAGTGCGCTACCAACACTATTCTCATCCCAAATCCAAAACACAGCACTATACCATATGCTAGCAAGAAAGTCAACTCCATCCCAGCCAAAACCATGACACCTGTAAAAACAATTTCTACAGAAGAACCTTTCTGGAGGAAGCTTGAAGATAAAAATGGTTTCTTTCTAAAGTTTTCTTTTTGTACAAAATATATAAATTATAACATAAAATATTTTTCTACTGACTTGTAAATTTTAAAAATCTGAATAGTTGTGCTCCAACCCAAAGCAAGAAAAATGAAAACAAAAATTCAGACTGAGTGATCTAAAAGTGAGAGGACCAAAGGCCTTTTTCTTTGAAATCAATCTGTTTTATTCAGACAGTACCAATTATCACCAGTTTACAAGCATTTAGCCATGTGAAGTGTACTAACAAGCACTGAGGATGATATATTGGTAATTATTCTCTTGGTTAACAAATTAGAAAGAGGACACAAAGACTGAACAAAGGCTAAAAGAAACATCCATCTGTAACTGTGTCTTTTCGGGGGAAAAAATAAAAATCTGTAAGTGGTGTTCACAGGGTGTTGGGCAGAAGAACACGTATCCTATTTGTTTTGCAAATAAAGCAGAAAATCTGTATTCCAGGCTGTGGTGGTACAACCCAGCCACCCCCCCTCCCCGCCCTGCCACTCGATACTTGGTGCGATTCCCCATCCCTGAGCTGCATGACGACATAGGAGATATCAGACATGAATTGCGAAAGATAAAGGACTCCCTTGATGTGCCAGGCTCTTGCTTCCCCTGTCACCTGGGAACATCACTCCCTGACAGCCCAGTACATCTGTACCTGGGTCATGGCCCAAAGGAAGTTGGTACCAGAACTTGCAGATCTAATAAGTTTTGGACTTGCGCAACTGGTGGAAAGCACCAGAATATTCCATCATCTGAGTTGGGCCAGAGTGGAAAAATACCTGACGAAAGTCAATTATCTCAGATCCTATACGTAGCGATTCTAGGGAAGACCCTTTGAGCTCTTCTGGATCGCAGCAGGCTGTGGCCAGTACCTCCCCTGAGTCGGGACGCTGTCTCAGGCAAACTTTGCAAAGACTAGAGACCAGGGCAAGATAATCCTTCTCAAGCCTCAATTACAGCCTGTTGAGGAATGCCAATGCATTGTGAATATTTACTCTAATTCGGAAGGGAAATTTTAACTATAGGCTAGCCTCTCTTTCATCCACCTCTCCATTTATATGTTTGTATGCATTAGCTTTATGGATGTGGATGTTCCTCCATTTTTCGTGCACGTGTAGGAGTTAAAAGGGGTACCTGCCAACTCCGTAAAGTCGTATGATATTAAGAGATCTTTGATCTCAGTGTTATAAACTGTGGTGTGTGCGTGTGTGTGTGTGTACACGTGCGCTCATATGCTTTGTTTATATGTATATACATTAATCTAAGATCTGTGTTTTGCTCTCATATGTATATGAATTGGTTTGGGATACCTTATAGCAAGTTAGTGTGAATCTTGTCATCTTCAAATCTGTAATCAAGTTGCTGTTCATTTATTTTATTAAATCACTTTGTAAATCTTTAAATCAGTTAATGATTGTGCTGCTAAAACTCAATCTCTTGTTCTGCCTCAAATCGCTAATAAAACTGAACTGCTGCTAAATCATAACTGTGTCTAATACTTCCATCCCACGACACAGGCTTCTCAGATCAGCACTTTTATAAGCTTTCAATTTGGGAGAGCAACATATTAAAAATAATTGAGGGGCATGGGGGTGTGAAAGAAAAAAAGAAAAAAGAGAAAAAAATGTTTTTGGAACTTTTTTAGTTAAAGGAAGGACCTTGTCCAAAATCAGGGTAAACAACCTCAGTCTTGGCATAATTTCAATAAATACAGGAAACATTACACCTCTTTAGAAGCCCAAGACCACTGATTAGTTATTAACACAGTTATGTTTTTCTCCCCCTCTGCAAACATTTAAATACATCCATAACAAACCTCAGGTGAGGGATATAATTAAACCTGAATTGAGTTTTGTGTATAGAGCCAGAAAAAGGCATTTGCATCACCAGTTAGCCTTAAATCTGAGCTTGCCCGAAGTGAAAAGTGAATGAATTCAACAGTTTATCACTGCAATGAGCTTTAGACAGAATATTTGATATCCAAAGTCCTTGATTTTATGTAACACTTATTTCAGTGTTAATGATGGAGCTTTACATGCTGAAGTCCTTTCCTTATCACATAAAAGGCCTGTCTCACCACAGCAATCATTATGCTACACCCCCTAGGTATTTCTAGATTCTCCTTAGAAAAAGAAGTGCTTGGAAGTGGTCCTTAGGTCCAACCAATTGCTCTACCAGCTCTGCCTGTCCGCTCCCTAAGGTAGAGAGTAACTCGCACAACATTTAACAGCTCAGCTGTTTGCATGTTTAGATTTAGAGTTTTAATTATTTTCCTAGACCTATTTAAAATCAAATTTGTCATTTAAATTCTGCTTTAGAGACCAAATCTTGACAGCACAGATATTCTGTGACACAGCATATTTCATCATTATTATAGTAAAACAATCTAATAAAACAGTAATCAGCTAAATCAAGTGTCATGGTAGAAAACTGAACGGAATATTATCCAGTTAGATCTTACCATGACCTCCTTATTTTAAAACTCTCAATTTCACCAGCAAATATTCAGCTGTGTGGGCCTTCACCTTTTGTACCCAACAGGCACACAATGAATTTTCATACTTGGATCGTGCAGCATGCCTTCTCCTAGGAAACATCCATGCCTCTGCTCTGCCAAACGACAGAACTTGAGTAGGCAAGACAGGGCATCCCACTGTCAATGCTGCTGCCAGCTCCTCTCCTCCGCACTGAGAGCCTTGCTGGCTCTCAGGCATTAAGATCCCACAGATGTTTAGAGAAAGGACTAAGTGTCTGTCCAAGCCTCAGCTACAAGGGCAGTTAGAAGTGCTGTGGTAAGACATTACGTTTGAGTGGGAGCTCCGTGTGCTGGGGAAGCTGTGAGAGGAGGACAAGGCAACTTTTAGTAAAGATGAGTTCAGATCCTTGAGATCTGGGGAAAAATATATTTTAATTAAAGTACAGAAGATGTGAAATCCTTGGTTGCCCAAACTGCATAGGCCTGAACAGCAGTTAAGTAAGTCTGAGGGACAATAATTGCAAAGGTGGTCTATTAAAAAACAACTGCTGACAAAACCAATTTGAATGATGGTAAAAAAATTGATAGCTACAAACTTATTCTAACAAGTGTAAAAACACATATATACGTTCTTTCAAAACCATCTTTCTTGAAAAATTCATCTTTGAAAAACCTGCAGAACACCTTTTATTGAAAAATATTGTCAGCAAAACGTGTCTGGAATGAAAATATTCCAATGAATTTCAAAACATTAAAAAAAATCTAACTTCATTTTAGTTTTTTGTACAACATACTAAGGATAAATTTTGGAATGTCATCCTTGTGGTGAGATTAGTTCACTAGATCATCTTTGTGTAATAATACATTCAGTGCACCTCTTTGAAATATAAATCAATTCTTTTCAACCTAATACTAGCCAGAAGCTGTACTTCTAAGTAACAAATGAACTAGAGGCTCCTTCTGTTACTGCTCATTAAAAAGTTCATTGCAAATATTAAAAACTGAGAGAAGCTGTGACTATGGCATTGCTACAAGAATAAGACAGCAGATTTCCATATGGCCATGATTATTCAAACTTTCATATCTTGGAGATTTTTACTGGCTCCAGCCCTCCTTGTCGCATAGAAGCCTGCTAATATTTCAGTAGACTGATATAACGTTGCAGCCATAATGGCATCATGGGCTAATTCATTAGTCTTGTTCTCACAAATATTTTCTGTAACAGTATAAACAATTAGTGGAACTGGTACAATGGTGGACAGAATTCTAGTCAACCAGTTACGGAAGGCAAGGTAAACAAGATAAACCAATGAAAGTAATTTAAGTGTGACAATAGAGAAAACATCATGAATAGAAAATAAAGAAGTTGTGTCAAGTGAGAACGATGATAATCTGTTTTTCCTTTGCAGAAAAACACCACATAAAATAAGACCTTCTTTTTTTCATAAAGAGATCAAAATGCTGAAAGAATAGGAAGAAATGGAAATGGAAAATACTCAACATTCCAAAAGTTTCAGAGGAGGCACCACCAATGGAGCAACAGAGATTTAGTGGAAGAAATATAGAGGGGGGAAAAATTGTGTCCTTACAGGCAACACATCAAAAACTATAGCAAAACCCTAACAAAAAGTACAAGTCAGAACCCCAGTATGTGTTATCTGATTTTCATCACATTAAGATGTCAGCTACTAATTGAAGGATGCAAGCAATGCAATACCAATGAAAGCTGTCTCTTAAAACAAAAGTCTACATTCAGAGAGCAAAACAATATATTCCTCAACAAAGGATAGAATTAGAAGGAAACGAATGTGCATATACTTGCAAGAATATAAGTATGCTTCCTAATCTCAGACTTTCTCTTCCCCCAAAGAGGACTCCAAGGAGAACTGTGATGAAACGGAGATGGGGTTTTGGAACGTGCCCTAGGGGTAGGGGATGCACAGAAGAGCAGAGGGGGGAAAAATGGTGTGCAAGATAAACAGACTGACAACAGCATAGCTGGTTAATGCCAACTTTATTAACACTGATTTTTCATGATATTTCAGAATCCAGGTCACAAGCAGACTACCTCTGCTTCCTCGAATCCCTGAGTACTCTTTTTACCCCACATGATTCCACAAAACTACTGTAATATTTTGTTTCCTCAGAATCAATGAGCTCTACCCAAAAGCTGCACATAACATGGCAGTGTCATCTTTACCCACCTCTTGATGATTTCTGCCATTGTATTTGTGTTTGCTGAAATATGAATACAATAAAGCTGGTAATCAAACCATCACAGCAGTGATGAGACACCTTCAGTGTACACAACCATATTAAATAATGGTGTCTTGTTATTTTACAGGATATATCTCCTATCACCCCTCTGAAGTCTGGAAGCATTGTGCTCATTACAAGAATCACACTAATTGACTTTCTAACGCAATAGCTACATACAATTTGAAATGCCATTGGTCATATGAAAGAAATCATAAAAAGAAATTGTTAGTCCAGAAACTTTGACTAATACAAATAAAGATTACATACTCCCATTTGAATAAATCGTGATTCCTCAAAGCTCTTCTGTATTAATCAGTGCACTGTCATTTCTCTGTATTGCACTTGGTTTCTCCTAGTTTAAAGTACGTACCACAAAACAATACACTCAATGACCTTATAACCAAAAAGACCCAAGATCATGCTATCTTTTCCCCAAGTGAACATTACATGTACTTTTTTATTGCAATAATGCCAGTACTTACATGATTTTCTACTTATTCATAAATGCAATGCATTAGCAAGTTGTAAATAGGTTTCCACCAGGCATGGAAAAATATTATGTATCGGAAATCTGGAGCTTGTAACCTAAGTGTGGACAACAGCGTGACTGCCTACTTCCTCCCCTGTGTCCTTGACCCAGTTTTTCCTTTGCTTTCTCAGAAGGCAGCTTCCACTTTCTTCAGTTCATCAGTGGGAAGCATCATGACTACTTTTCCTTTTTCTAGGTTGGGGTACCTGACAAAGGGTAATTCGAGGGATAGGAAGTTAATGTTAGCGTTAAGTCCTGTACTCCTATGAAGTGGAAATAGTTTAGTTAATAAGGATGCTCACCTGCCTAACACTGACTAGCTTTACTGAGAAGTCCCAAGCTAAATATTTGAAAGGCTTGGAAAACACTGTTATTGTCAACTAAATGCCTCTTCCAAATGTTAAGTTCCTGACCCAACACGTGTATATACTGAAAGTCCCCAAATAAAAACATCTACAAATGTGGGAAAATACTGTATTTTTCCATAAACGTTTAATGAAAAATTCCAAGATTCTGATAGAAAATACTAAACTGTGTTAGTAATGAAAGGAAATGTGATTATAGCCTTAGCTGCCACCTCAGCTTGTTATAGAACACACAGAGTTACAGTGCAGAGGAGGGGGAAGAAAAAAAATAATATTTACTTCAGTAAGCGTATTTGCTCTTAACATACACACATTTAAAATTCAAAATAGTTTTGACATTATGGTTTGTGCAAGTTTCACATAGCTTTGAATCACACTATCTAGACAATTTTGTGAGTTTGTGTCAAATTTACAGGATGGCCAGGCTACAATATTACTAGTTGTTATGAGCCCAACATATCCCAACATCCATAGCTTCCACACGATTGCCTTGGGCTAATCTGCTCTGCTTAGTATCCATTCACTCCCTGTTGCCTCAGACATCAGGTCCAGGCTTTTTCTTGTTAAGGGTTTGTCTGTGCTTTCCTGACTTACGAAAAGATCAATTCTCATCCAAACCTCAAACGATTTAGCTTGCATCCCACTTAGCTCCATTTTAACTCCCAGCCCTAGTTGCCACTCCATGCATTGGCTCACAGAGAAAGACCTGGGGTTCTTTTTTTTTCATCCTCAAGGTTCAAACCCCTCATTGCATCACCTTGGAGACAGGTCTTCTTGTACCATCACAACTGAGGTACAGCCAGGGCTCAATAATCGTGAGCTGGGATAGCGCTGTAACTTAAAAATCTGGGTGACATAGGTACTCGGGGATCACAGTGCAGACATACGCAAATGGCTTTGCCAAGTCACAGGCTGGCATTGGGCTAGTCTGGTAAACACAGCCAAAAGCAAGCAGGAACCTGCCTAGACATTTGCATGTCTCTGCTGTGTTGTAGCTTCCACAATTTTAGCTTAGATGTAGGGCAATACTTCAGCTTGTTTTGTGTATTCATGCCAATCCATGGGTAGCTGAGAACCGCTGAAGAGTTAAAACATACTGCACTGAGGTTTAGTGATGTTACTAAAAATCTTACTCTTCATTCCTGGCATCTGTTCAAATTTTTGCATTTTAATTTTTCTTTAGGTATAATTCCCACTTCTAGATTTCTGCTAATAGTAATGTTGGATCTAAGAGACCTTTCTTGGAGAAAAGACTAAACCTATTAAGAATACTACATATAGATAATATAATCTATGTGTGTCTGAATATGAAGTTTAAAAGAAAAGCTTTGCTGAGTTACAGAACATGCAGAGTTACTTGAGAGATTCATGTTAACTAGCATAAATGTTGTTAAACTGAAAAATACAACCAATCAGTGTTGAAAACAAGTTATAAGAAGTCTTATGAGAAATTATAAGCATGTAAAGTCATGTAATAAGAATAAAAAGTATCTTTCCGAGACTGATTCTAGCGTCAACAACATCAAATATACTGTACCTGAAGTCTGACAGTAGCATCGCATATTAAAGATAACCCTGCCCTTTATGATGATACTTCATGAACAGGAGAACCGTGAATGAGCTATCTTTTTCTCACTTCTTAAGTGAAGCAAAAACATTATGAAAGCTAAATAACAATATTTAATACATGATGGCCAAGTTGCTAGAGTAGAAAAGCTTGTGAAAATATAATATACAGCTTTCTACAATAAACTATAAATAAGGTTATTCCAAAGCCTATTTAAACCTATTAACTACTGTATAAAATTCCAATCACAGCTTGTAACATCTTTTAAACAAATATTATTGCATTTTTAAGCCCAATGGGCAATAGGTATATAATAATATGGCAAGGATATTATAGGCTTTGGGAGTCAAGAAATTAGCAGTCTTCACACTGTCAAGAAAGGGAAATAAAGATGCAAGATTATTTTAGTCAATAAGCTTACCTGCTTCTAGTTTCTGTATTAGACACAAGGGTAAATTTCAAGTTCTTATTTCTTGCTTGTTCTAAAAATAGAATTATTTGTCTCTCATTGCCAGCTTCTATGAGAAAAACAAAGTTTCTTGTCTTATGCTTGCCAAGGCAGAATCTCCACATTTTCCGCTTTTAGATAAGACTACATTTTCCCAGTGTATAACCAGGTCAAGCAATTTCAGACTGAGCATCAGTCTACTTCTTCACTAAGAATCGGAGTCACCTCTTTTTGAACAGGTGCAAAATGGACAAAAGCACAGCTGCCTGCCCTCCAAAATGGTTAGACATTATGGTTTGGGAAACCATGTAGCTGGGGAAACGTAAGGTTGTGTCCAAGCTAATGCATCCTGCCTTTCAATACCACTCATATTATTTCAGGTACAGCAGCCTCCCAACCAATACATATAATGACAAGGCAGGTGGGAACCTCAGCATCCAGCTGTGGATAATTATGTGGGTTGGCAGTCTTGCTACATTTTAATCTCTAGCGCTATATTTAAATTGCTGGATCTGGAAGCACTTCCTAACTTCTGGATCTGGATATAAACCCTGCCTATGTTACGAATTGAGGTGGATGACCACTGCCCATCTACCACTGTCTTTCCCGCGTGCCCTGGTTTGTTAGATAAAAAGCTGGGCATACAGAGACTCTGTAAAAAGGTCCTTGTCCCATGCCTACCTGCTGCCCTATTTAGACTATGGAGAGAAAGTGTTATGCAGGGTGCTCACAGGATTTCCTTAGAAGTCAGGCACAGACTATGTCAACTTCGTGCTATGTCAAAGCTACAAACCTATTTTCTCAATTAGGACTTTTAGCTGCAATCAAACTTGGTTAAAAGTATACCTTTTCTGCTAAGGTGAAACAGGCTACACTGTGTAGCACCAAATCTGCTCACAAACAGGTTACACAGGCAATCAAACAAGTATGTGAACTGAGGTAAAAGGGCCAAATTTTGTAGAATAGAAATTGCCAAGTAATCTTTACTGGCTTGTGAAAGAACTTGTTACCTCTTCACAGATTCATCACATGGAAAGTACTGCATTGCCTTGATTGTAACCAACCAAGCTCTTAACTTTTAGGGAAAAAAATGCACAAGGGAAGAAAAGATACTTTCAGTCTGTGTCAGTAATTCTTACCAGGCAGCTCGTATCACTAGCTTGTTCTTGGATAGTGAGCCTAAAGTACAGTCTACTTCATACTCGCTTAAACATCAAAATGTTTAAATAGTCTTACGACAGAGAGCTAGACCATGGCTCTGTTAAGGTTACTCCCTAGAGTGCTAAAAATCCCTTTAAACATCCTTTAAAATATCTATACAGTTACGTACTGGACATTGGCAGGTGGAAGAACAGCTAACATCTCTGTGTGTCCATAAGGAGTGGGTATTTAACACCTTATTACTTTTGCAGTAGCCGTTTGGGGAGACAAGACTTGTATAATACCTCAGTCTTGCCATGTACAGTGAGATGGCACCTTACAGAGGCATGGGGCCAAGAAGGGATGATAATTAACATTTCTACAGGTCCTTCTGCTTTCTTAAGGTTACTTGTGCAACAGTTTACTTTGATTGTCTGATAAAGACATCTTGTCCTGAGACATTAGAAAACATCTTGCAATAAGCATATGATTCATGACAAAGTTAATATAAATGCTTTTATAGGTTCAATCAACTGTGGTTTTGTTTCAGAAAATGAAAAGAGTCACTCTAAAAAATAAACTACTTGGGCATGATACAGTTAGAAATGTTAGAAGAGATTTTACAAGTGTCCATAATGAAGTTTAGGCAACCTAAAAAAAATCTGCATTACTTTCTGCCAAAGCTTTTAGAGACCACAACTTTATTATCATTTATTGAGACTCAGCCTACAAATCTTTTACAGGAATAATATGTTTATGCTTTTCCCACATGCCCATCAAATTCACTGTCATTTACATGAAATCTTACTCTGATACATTTGTAGGGCTAAATCAGACCTTTAATTTTTAGCCAGTTTAACCATAAAAGCAAGACCATTATCGCAGCTTAAAATAGGGTTCAGGTTAGCTTCTATATAGAAAATCATTGTCTCCAATAGCCTTCCTTGTGTTAATTATATCAAAATGGTGTACCCAACATGTCACATAAATGCTGTTAACCCAGGATAGTTTTAATGTTATGCATTACATTTAGTCCTCTGCACTTCTTTCAGGGAAATCCAGTGTGATTATGAATTTTCAGATATTTCTGCCATCCAGACTATATTTCTAATCACAACTACCACCGAGGAACTCCAATATTATTCTAATGAAACACAATTTAAATCGAGCGAGTTAGAGCAGTGTAAACCTGGAGGAGGTGATTCAGGCTCTTCTTCCATATATTCTATTGAAATTGGCTCTCAAAAGGGCATTAGATTAAAGTCTTAAAGTCTTTGTCTACTGAGGAAAGGAAATCTTTGTGTTATCCCTAGCAAACTAAAGATAAAATGCCATTTAGGTATCATGCAAAACAGGACACCTTCAAAGCCTCATGTGAACATTATTATGCTGAATGTTTAGGATTTTACGGGAATGTGTCAGGCACAAGCTCAATAAGCCCACAAAATACAAAATGCTTGAACCACTAGTTGTAAAATAAACAGACATGTAGAAAAAGCAATCACTAGAGAAAACACTGACTAGAAAGTAAAAAGAATTTTGCAAACATGTGACAAGAGATCTATTGAAGAAGATAAATGAACCTATTCCTTCACAATAGTGTTTTGAAAGTACAGAACCATTGCACTGTAGCTATTTCATACTCTAGTCTTCAATCTGATAAAGAACCTAGACCAGAAATTACATCACTATCGTTTTCAGAGACCTCAACACAAGACATACTGTCCTACAGAAAAAAAAACCCCTAACTTTATTCTGTTGAGCCTGTGTCAAAAAAAACCCCAAACAACTCACTTACTTATGGTTTTTTTATAGTCCAATATTGTCTTTGTAAAAGAATTTCATAAACACACTAGAACGTGCCATTTGTCTAAATTATGATTTTTCTTGATTTAGAGTAGACATACACTCAGGCAGAGTCTTCCTGAAGTCATGGCAGTTAGTTTAATGGAAATATATGACCAAAAGCCATCAAATTGACACTGCATTTAGGTAGTCTTTTCTCACTTACAGATCTCAGAACTTCTAAGGTGAACATTTTGATGATTTCCGCTTGGCAGATGGGCCACCCAAGGTACACAAAGACTACCTGATTAGTCCACTGATGTCACGCAAGCTGGAGGCATCTTTAGCTACATAATAGAGCTCTCTTGATTCCCATCTTGAGTTCGTATTGGTACTTGCTCCTTTTTACATCTTAAATGGATAAGTGCTCTCCCAAAACAACACTCCGTGAGAAAAGATTTAACAGTGCTCCCTTTTACAGTTCATGAGAGAAATTATATTAGCTATGCATGTTTTACTAATGAAGAAGTGCTTCTTATGGTGGGAAATATTTGGTCTTATTTTGCAAAAATGCATTCAACATTTATAATAAAATGATTTAAATTATAGTGACTTCTGATTAGAAGTTGAAGATCACCTGTTTTATGGCACTTCAGACTTCTGGAAGATATATATATTTACCAGAATATTCAAGCAATTCCTCAAATGAATTTCAGTCTTCAATTACNAATTCCCCAAAAAAATTTAAATTTTAAAAAAAAAAAAAAAAAAAAAAAAAAAATTAAAAAGGCACTTACACAGGCTAGGTGCAAAGGCTTTTACACAGTGGTTTCAATTTTGCTAGATAATGATATAACACTCCACACATCACAGAAGATAATGAGTTTCTAGCTTTTACCAAAACCTCATGAGTTTAAATCAAGCTTTTGCTTCTCTACCTAAGACCTTAACCTTTGACTATGAGCAAAGAAAATTCCTTAAAGACAGATCAGCAATAAGCATTGAAAAATGTTTATAATACAAAAATATCACATAGACTTGAAAAAACTCTAAGAATACTTATCCTTGGCCATGGTAAGTGGCTATCAGAGAGGAAAAACAAAATAGTTTGCCACTCTTCAGAACTACTGAACTTTATGTGGGAAAATATCATTATTAATGTAGTAGAGTGTATATTTACTAAGTTCCTTACAGTCTTTACAAACAAAATGGTGTGAAATGACTTACCTGAAAACACAGCCCAGTTTCTCTTTTCCTTTGAAACCTGAAAATATACCTTCTGCTCCTTTAGTTTTGCTGAAAGGTTTTTCCTGTTCTTAGGTTCCTGTTATTTGTAATGAGCCTGAGAATTGTGCTTTAATCCATACAGGCAGTTACTGTACCCATGTAAAGACCAGCCAAAATCAATGTGGAGAGCATGGGGGGATGTCTACATAGGTGTAGAGATCTTTTCTTGGAGCTTTGACAGGAACGAGATCAAAGCACATACAGGTGTCTTTATCTTCTCACAAACAAAGAGTTCAAATTATTATTCTATGGTTACTGGATGAATCAGTATTATATTTCCAACTAACGTCTTCACTCTTCTATAAAGGAGGCTGATTAAATATTTAAAGGCACAGTACAGAGGTTCAGTTCCCTTCCTTACTACCATTTCCTTCTATACCACAATTTGCGAGCTTGAATAAACTACCAACGGTCAAGTTTTCAAAAGCATCCCATCAGAATAATTAAGACCCAGATGTAACAGTGCTTAGATTTTACCTTTCCTCGTAATACCCAGGCTATTTAGGAGCCTAGCTGCTCATAGTCTTTGGCTAATCCAGTGCAGGAATTTCACATGTAATCAGCTAGTCCTATGCAAGTTACCGCTCTGTCAAAGTGACAAAAGGAGATGCGCTCCTGCAGCTCAGTGTTGCCATTCATAGTCCAGCATCTTTATTTCAATCACAGATGAAGGTTAACTTGAGCCAGTAAGTCCACAGTTGCATTTCACAGCTCTTGTTCAGCCTCTGCCATGTCTGCTACAGTACCAACACAGAACACTGGAGAGCTGGGATGAGAGTTAATGTCAAGTTAAAACGTCTGTCTGCTTCAGAGCACAGATATCTTATGGACTGGTTGACTAAAAAATTTTGTCTGAGCATAAGATTAAGCCTCTGTGTTGACAAAAGGACGGAAGAAAGCATGCAAAAGGATTCCCAAAGAGTGGATGCTTACAGAATATAACCACAGCTGCCAACATTAACCTATTGGTGGTGTTGTGTCAGATATACAGTAAATGGAACTGTTGGTGTATTCATGCCATTTTAAAAGAGAAATGAAAATAGACAGAAAACTAAATATAAGACAGAAAAATGTATATCCCGGTTCATTTGGAGAAACAAATACAACCAATTACAGTTGTGTTATCCTTTTAAATAAAAATATGCCATTGGATTATTTACTTGTGCCAAGTTTGAGTATGTATTATATCATCCTTGTTGTGGTTTAAGACGCTTTCAGACTCCAAATTCATACTAAAGGATGGAAAAACTCCTACTGTATTTTAGTTGTACACAGAAGTGCATTACACAATATACTGTACCTTGCATAAAACCAAGTGATCTTACACAACTCAGATGAGATCTGCACCATGGAATGGATGCCAGCATAAACCATTTTACACCTGCAGTTTGACTTCATTTTCACTCCTTTCATTTATCTGCTCACGCTAGTAATAGCTAAAATTTATGAGCATAAAATGAGAAAAAATAATCCAGAGCAACACAGAGCACTAAGCCTGTGTTACTAACAGCTGGATGCACTGTACCATTGTTTTAAAGGTATCATTAAAAAAAGTCAAGACAGTTGTCATCAGGTAAATTCAGTTGTTGAAAAACAGTGAAGCATCAGGACAGATTTTTAAATTCACTGGAGCAGAAGACAGAAATCAGAGATCCACAGCCTGAGGAAGACACGGCCTGCAAATCCACAGACTTCTAAAATCTAAGTGTAAAACATATTTAATAAATGTTAATGTCAGAAAAAAATCATTTAGTCTTCAAGACAAGCAAAAATTTAACGCAACATTAACACTCGATTGAAGAGCTGAGAGGAGTTACTGGTCACTGCAAATGTTTTGTTTAATCATAGCTCCTCCTTTTCTTTACTTTCACATCACAACAAATCAATAAAGCTTCCTGGGATGAAGCTTACTAAGCCTAAACCAGGATGAAAAAAGAAAGGATCATTATGAAGGTGTCCAGGTTTAGCTGGGGTAGGGTTAATTTTCTCCCTAGCAACTGCAGTGTTTTGGATTCAATATGAGAATAATGTTGATAACGTATTATTTTAGTTGTTGCTAAGTAATGCTTATATTAAGGTAAGGATATTTCATCTTCCCGTAGAAGCTGAGAGGGAGCATAGAGAGGACAAGCTGGCTAAAGGAACATTCCATACCATAGATGTCCTGTTTAGTATATAAATGGGGGTTGGCCAGGGGCCAGGAATCTGAGATCACTAATCAGGATGGGCTGGGCAATCGATCATCGGGCGGTAAGAAACTGAATTGCATCATTCATTTTGTATATTCTTTTACCATTATTATTATTTTTTCTTCTGTTAATGTTCTATTAAACTGTCTTTATCTCAGCCCATGAGGGGTTTTTTGTTTTGTTTTGTTTTGTTTTTTTCTCCCTATCCCACTGTGGAAGAGGGGGAGTGAGTGAATGGTTGCGTCATCCTAATTGCCCACTGGGGTTAAACCACAACACAAGGAAAGCAGCAACAAGAGTCATAGTACAAGCCATAGTAAGAATAAAGTTCTTAAAGAAAATTAATAATATTATTATTAAACATACTGGCAAAAGGATAAACAAAAAATGCACCAAGAATCTCAGACCATCTTAGTTTTATGTTCTATACAATGGTTTAGCTTCCACTGGAAGCACTTCATGGACTTTTGTTTCATAGATAAGGAAAAAATGCCAAATATTTCTAATGATAAAATTACTGAATATGGTAATATTCCATTGTATAACTAAACTGATGTCAATATCATGGCATCCAGTTAGCATAACAACTATGTTGATGCCAAATAGCAGCACAAACTGCTTTCACTCTTTAATGAAATGATTTCTTCTAACTTGGTTTTGGGCTAACACATTAGTACAACAGTAGTTTTGTGTAAACTTGGCCACGTAAGAGAGACCAAAAAAAAAAATTTCTGTGTCAGAAGTAGTCCTGATTTGAGCTCTGTGATCAATTGCTACAAGGCAAAAGACTTCAAATAACATCTGTTGGAAAAAGGGCCCAAGGGTGGAAGTGTAATGGTGATTTAATAGCAACTACATCTCAGCAGTGTGGTACTTCCATCATGAGTTCGCAGACATACATATGGTCTGAGTATTTTCATTGGTAGCTAGTTTTATGTTTGAAGATGCTATTAAGTGGGAAATGACAAACTAGGGAATTTTTGCACTTCGAGAGGGATGGTGGTGCAGGTCTGTAACAACTGAATACGAGAACTCTGACCATGGTTTACATGAAGTCTGTGGAAGAAGGTTCTGGGGGAGTAAGGGCACCCCAACATTTATAGTGTATAATCACTTCAGCACAACCTCACTGATAATATTCTGTGACTAGTTTTGCAAGCCCTGGCAGAAACAAACAGGACAAGAAGATGCAAAAATGGTAATGAAAAAAAGGCAAGCCTGCTCCTGTCCAAATCCTAAACCCTAGTGCACCACTAACATCTGCAGAGCCCCTCTAAGGCTGCAGGATGTTCAGCCAGAACCAAAATCCAGTTCACTGCTTATTGTGTATCTACGTGCATCTGTCAATTATGTACAGACAGGGTTATGTACACTCTGCTGAGTGTGCGTACAGCACTTCCAGACACATCCAGCCTTCCAGGCTTCTGCCAGTACTGTGCTTTAAGAACAGACTTCACACTTTGCATTTTTTCTTTCCTTTTTTGGGGGGGGAGGGGAATAAGTGGGGGCTTAAATAAAATACTAGCAAAGGTAAAATATTACCAAGTCTAGAATACTGTCATTTAGAAATATTTCTTGTATGCAAGAGTAATTAGGCATTACTAGTAAATGAAAAAGAAATAATAATTACACATAGCAGCAGAGGACCTGGTAACTCCTTCACTAGGTATTGAAAGAAGCATGCTAATGAACCATGCCTACAGTATGATATAAGCATACTGAATCTGATTGATCATATGTGTGACCAGCTTGCGGAGGTAGTTTATCACTGTTGCATCGCTAAGTCCCCTCATAGAGCAGTAAAGACCTGGACAAAGATTTGGCAAAAAATATGATACTATTCTGTGTACACAACTGGTAAGTATGCCAATGCTTGACGTGGAAGAGTTGGGATTAATGGGTGAACTGGGAAGAATATTTTGTATGCCTATTCAGCAGGCTGAAATAATTAACTGTGTGGGCCATTGTTTCACATCTATCTAAGTACATTTTCCAGTGTACAGGTTTCCAATGCTACACTGTACCCATGTCTAGAAGAATGGCAGTGATCGCATTAAAGCAATGTGGACGGCAGTGTTTCAGAAGAACAGAGAGTTTAGGAAAACCTCCTGGTAAGCCAGAAACCTTGTCATAGTGCAAGGTCAAAGAAATAGAATTATAGGCAGATACTGTTCCTCTCCTCCAGTGCTGAAAACCCAAAAATATGCAGGAGGTCTCCCCTGTTGCCTGTATGTGATCTCCCTTTCTGCTTCCACTGCCCCCTGCATCCACCATGAGCTGATTCTTACCCACAGAAGTCAGCTTTCAGGAAGTGCACGACATTTCACAAGAGCTTTTGAAGACAGGTGTGCTCACTGACAATGCACATTTTCATACATCCTGAACATAACTAAGACCTGGCTTAAATTCTTTACAACAAACCTCAAGTTCTGCATAGACTCCCCAAAACAAAGAACTTACTGGTGTAATATAGTAAAGCAGTTTTGTGTTGAGTATTATTCTTCTTTGGGCAGTTATTTTGACTTATCTTAGAAAAGTTTATTGAATTTTTTTTACCTCAAGAACAAGCTCAGTGAAAGACTAGAAACTAAATCTGTATAATGTTTATGTAAGACAGATGATAAGCAAAACTCATATTTGTGACAAACAATAACTGCATCTGCAAGAAGTACTTGTGCAGGCACTTGCTCCATTTTTACTTGAAGAGCTACATCTGCATGCTGGACCTCTGGCATCATGAGCTTGTCTTAACTTGACACAAACTGCAAAACTAACAAAAGGAAGTCTTGCAGCTATTATGCCCAGGTTTATGTAAGAACAACGAGCAAACTTGTATCTCATTATCTACCTAGCCGTATAGAATAGGTACAGCAATAACATTCATCCCAAATTCCACAAATTCTATAATATTAAGGATGATTTTTTTTCAGAGCGTGTTTTGATTGTCTTCTAAAATGATGATTAATACAGATGGAAATTTTAACAGTTGCATGATGTAAAGGATGCCTAAGTGTTAACTTCTTCATTAGTATTTTAACTGGTAATAAATAATTGCAGTAAAAGGACTATTAAGTAACTATGTATTAATCAACAGGTAGAATTATATCTGCAAATAGCAACTAGAATTGCCTGGATTAAGTTCTAAAACCTACTTATAAAGCACAGAAGGTAGCACATCTACTAGCGAGCATTTCTTTTCAATAGAAGGTCTTTTGAACAGTGTAATTAGCTCATTAACATTTAAGTTTAGAACTGAAGTACAAGACATGATTGACACAGAACTCAAGAATTATACAATTCAGAAAGTCTTTTGTCACAAAAATAGCAACAGGGAGACAGATTCTGGAATCTGCTTAGAAGTCAGCAGGAAAGAAAAGGCTTTTTTTTTAATTATGAAACAAAGTATCAAATTATACATGCTAAAATTAAGAGGTTTGTTGTTGCTGTTTTGTTTTTTTTTTTTTTTTATTTAATATTGCCTTTCAGAGTACCACACACATAATAATCACCAATGCACCTTCTTACCCATTCACAAATAGAGAATTTGGGGACAACAGTAACATTATCAAAAGTATATTTCTAACCCTTAAAGCATTTCAGAAGCTTAAACTCCTTCTTATAATCATACAGAAGACAAGTGAAGTGAGGTGCTTGACAAATATTCCATAGATAAGACGGTGTCATCTGACACTATGGGGACAGACAGGTTCTTTTGAGGATCCTGGGCAGAATCATGACAGCACTAAATTGTAGTTACAATTAAAGCTTTATTTTTTTAACTGGATTTTATGATTAGTGTAGCATAGAATTTTATTACTAGAGTAGCACAGGAGTTTTTATAAGCAGAATCAGTGTAGCACAATTTTATAAGTAGAATAAAATTTTATAGCACAGCTTAGCTTATGGTTCCTAACCACCTGGACCCTCTGCAGGTCGGATCAAATCTTAACACTTGTCTTACCATATCAATGTAAAAATCATAATATAGACTCAAAAACATGTAAAAGAATATGAGTCACTCATTCAGTCCTCGGGGGAAGTGGATGATGGTGGAAGCATCTCTGACTACGGGGGCATCATGGGGTTTGCCATCCAGCAACACTTCCGGTCCAAGTCCCACTTAGGACTGTCGCAGATGGAGAGAAGCAGCAATACATTTATTGATATAAAACAGGGATTTAACAAAGTTTGATGGTAATTGTGACAGTGATTTGAGATGGCAAGGCACACTTGGTTATTTACTGCATAGAGAACAGGGTCAGACAGAGCTGTCAGGGAGACCCTCCCATTGACTCAAGGTTTCAGAAAGGACCCCCTTGCTTTCTAAACTCCTCAGAGAGGAGTCTAGGTGCGGCTGGATTCAATCCTAATCACAAACTTGGTAAATGGTTTTTGTCTAAAGGATTATATGTGCACAATCAATCCTTTATATCACTTAGCTAAGATTTCAAAGTTCAGCATGCTTTTAGTCACTTACCAAGGATCTGTTGTGGCAAGGAATCTCTAAACATTGAGGAGTAACCTTGAGGGCATTCCTACTCAAGGGGAGAACCTGGCATGTAGCCCTCTGCCGTTCAGGAGAGCTCAAAGGGCTCTTGGGCTGTTCCATAAATATATGGAGGTAAGATGATTGACTTATAGTCATATTTGCATATTGACCACAGAACCAGCATTGCTCAAGTTAGCCCTTGGTTATTGTGTTATCTGCCTCCCCAAAACCACGTTGAGCCTCAGATGCCACCATCATGACTACATGCATCCATTATGACCACCATGGGTGTTTATCACTTGGGTAGGGTTACGGGCGGCAAAGATCAGGTGGCACCTGGAGATGAGGGGAGCACACCGTTACAAGCACTTGGAGCTACTTGATTTCATAGACAGTGCTCTGTGTGTTATTACACTTCCCTGTTCTGTGATGGGGTCATCACCACCTCGTTGGCTGGGTGCCTGGGGCCTTCAAGGCTGGTAAGGAGACAAGTCAGCCTAGCACCCAGGAACCTTGAGGCTGCAGGGAGGGGAAGAAGAAATCTGCCTGGTGCGGAGGACCTTCAAGGCCTGATGAGGAGGCGAAACAGGACTGATAAGTGACCCCCTCAGTCATAGAGAATGGCCGTTTGCTTATAAAATGGTGTTAGTTATGCCAACCATGTTACCAGGGGTCAGGAACAAAGTTACCAGTCACACTTGGATGTCCAAGTGTTACAATCAGTGGAAAAAATCTTTTGTCTTGAAACAAAATTAAGACTTCATCTCCAAAGGAAAATCTCTCATAGGCAATTTAGTGTCACGTTGCACTCTTACAGTGGTACAATGAATCTTGAACTCTTTGCAACTAGTTGCATAATTTTGACCGAAATAATGACAGATATCCCCACTCTGACTAATCTGTTGTCCAAGAACGTAGTATAAAGCCCTGAGGCTTTGGAGAGCATCTTGCGTAACCCGTGTTTTGGGCTGTCCCCATTTTGTCTTATTCTCTGGTTGAAAGGAAATGCCTTTCCAAATCTTCTGTTGGCACTTGCAACCAGGCTAGTACAACCCACTTGTGGGTGTACTAAAAATTCCTCAGAACCCAAGCTGGTGGAAGATGGACTTGGAAGAATTTTATTAGTCCACACCTGAATCATGGATCTGTCACTTACAGCGTTCAGTATAAACAAGACTGATAAAGTTTAACGAAAGAGAGACATAAAAGATAAAACAGTACATTAACTGCAAAACAAATTTAGGTTAAGAGGTCAAAATTACTAATAGAGAAAAAAATTATAACTACAGAAAAATAACAAAATTAAGTACTAAAATTATCCATAATGATAATAAGGATCCTTGTGAGTTGCTCCAGTGCTTTGGCGATTTTGAAGTTAGATAATTGGCGTAATTAAAATCCAGTTAAAACAGAAGAAGAGCAGCAGCACTGCCTTCTTCTGTCCTGCTAGTATCATTTCTAATTAAGTATGACCAAGACTGATGTGGCTTATGTAAAGTCTGTAGCTATCTGTATGAATTAGGCATGTGTAAGCAAAAATACCAGATTGGGCTCTTCTCAGGGGACCTAAATGGGGGAACATCTAGCTTGGGGGTGGTAAGTAGCAAAAGATGGCAACCCAGCTGCTCAGCCTTTCAAAGACAGCAGATGGCCTTTTACAAAAGCACAACTTTGTGTACTTAGAGAAAATTTTTGGTAAGAGCTTAGTCACCAAACAGGTTAGGAAATGATGTGGAATTTTCTCTTGGGCTTTAAAAATGTAACCCATTTTGCATGCATGTAAGCATTAGACTTTACATGATTATGTTAGCTTTAAAAAAATTTTTAAAAAAAATATTTCTCCTGTGTTAAGAAAAAATCAGTTTTGAGAATAGAATGTTTCTGGAGTTCTTTTCCCACTTCATAGGTTAACTATGAAGCCTATGGGGTGGACAGTTCTTTACTATGATTTTTAAACATTGCTCACTTACTTACACACTTGGGTAACTTAAACAGTTTGAAAGAACCTAAATTCTGTGTGAGTACAGGTTTGGCTATGTAGAGATCACCAACACCTTTCATCTACCAAGAGTTTTCTCCCTTAGGGTGCTTGAAGTATAACATAAGACAAAGCATAGAAGGAAAAAGAAACTGAAGAAGAGTCCCTCTTCTTCTGTTCACAATAATCATCCCACTTCTTCTTTTATCAGTAAATTCTTTCTGTCAGCATGAATGAATGCGCTCAGGCATGGGAGAAATATGTTTTTATTGTATTCGTTATGAATATACAAGATTTCTGGCATGATATGACTTTTGAGAGACATGCAATAAATACAAATGAAGATGACTACTTAAGTTGAAAAGACATTTGCAGATGCTGAAACCAAGTCACTATCAGCATTGTAATATTTAGTCCATGAATGAAGATCTGAAGCCCTTCTGGGCACAGGAAAGACTGGAATTTTTATATCATAAAATTTAAATTTTAAATAACATGAATACAGCCTAATTTTGCAGGGGTCTGTGCATACGTCCAGATAGATGCACTGTCAAGAAATGAGGTCCAGTTGCCACTTCCACTTTCTGCTGCTTTGGCAACATTGACATGGACTAAAATGTAAAACTGCAGAAAGAGATTTAGTCTCAAGTCCTGTAGTACAAATTCCTTGTAGCAATCCAAGTAATATACATAATAAGCTAAAAGAAGACTGTGACACATGCAATTACAGCAGATGAGACCAGGGACTTTAGCAGAGGATCAGAGTGCCCCAGGGTATTGAGTATAAAGAAGGCTGTCTATTAAATGGTTCATGCTTTGCTATGAAAAAGTGTAATTGTCCAGACATTTTAATTTGACTGTGCTATGCTAAAACCTTGACTTTCTTTGGAGAAGCATGTGGTTTTCTTTAAGGCAGTAAGTGCTGAGATTGTGTGCTGGATAAATGTTATGGAATATATTTTGTGGGTGAGGAAAAGGGGAGCAGCTCTTTTTCTGTTTGCACATATTTCTATCATCATTTCATTCTTTTCTTGGAAATAGAGAACTCAAAACTGACAGCAGCAGGAAGGTGGCTGTTTGGTGTTTTTTTATTTCTTTATCCTTCCCATAGAGTTGCTGAATATTTGCTTGTCAACATTGGTGGTGAAATGCATTGTTCAAAAACAATGCAGAAAGAAAAATATATCTTAAAGCAAGAACCAGAACTTAAAGAAAATTTAAAAAAGTTGTTGCAGCATAGTGTTTCCCAGTGCAGTAATACTCACAGTCTCAGCACACACTGTACGCACTTTCACTTAAGAAAAAACTCTGCTTTCACTTCTTGATGGGTTTATAAGATAATTGTGTTTACTGTAGCAAAAAAATAAATGGAGGAAATAGTTAAATTTAGTCTTAACATAAAGAAAATATGCCTAGGAGAGGTTGCAACATCATCTGTTCCTCAGGGGAATTAGAGAAATCCTATTTGTAACAGAAGTCTAAAACTGAAGTAGGTGAACATGAAAAGAACCTTAAGGCCAAAGGCTCTGCCACCACCTAAGTGCATATTTCAGTATTTTCAGGGTTGGGTGGAATGAAACAGCACTTGAGGTATGTTTGAGGAGTGTGCACAAAAGCAAACCAATGATTTTTTTCTTCCACAAAATGGTCAGAAGCTCTCACACAGAGACATACATGCTTTAATAGTGCAATATTTGAATATCCCACTGATCTAACAGACTTGCTAAAAAATGTTAAGTCTGCATGTAAGTTTTATGTGAGATTGGGGTTTATATTATCATGTCTAGATCTGATCCTAAGAAGAGATTAGAATAGAATAACAGTATCCTGCAGAATTTTAGGATTGTCCGTGTCTCTCCCAGAAGAACACAGGTACAAGACCTAAGCAAATACTTCAGAAATTTCCATAATATCTGGTTCACTTCAGTTCAGAGAAAAATAGAAATTGTTTCAAGTGTTCCTGCAATGTTCATCCCACACTTATTTACATGACAGAGATAACAAGGATCAGATTTCCATTAGATCAGGAGAACTATGGCTTCATTAAATATTAATTTAATATTTCCTGAATTTAAAAGTATTTCTATTATAAAAATGTATGCAACTTCTGCCTAACACTTTCCCATTAGTCTAAAAGGGATCTACAAGTGATATATATTCCCTTGAGCTCGTGTGGATTTGAAGATGTCTGAAGCAAATTGGAGCGGCAAAAACCATTAGAGCACCTGTCAACCATACCGGAGGGCTGGAATTTCAGGGGGTACAAAAAGATCACATATACTCTCTGTCATTCTGGAAAAAAAACAGTGAATGGCCCCAAAATATACAGAACTGTTACTTGGGGATAGCAAAACATATTCGGTAGGTCAAAGCACATAGGACATTTTTAAATGAAGTCACTTTGAAGTATCATAGTAAGGGGGAGGGAGGTGGTGAATAGTGTGAGAAAATGTGTATTTCTTTGAGTAATACAGTTATACCTGTAAAGTGATAAGTCCAATTCAGAGTAGGAAAATAGCTAGCAGGCTGAAGCTGGTGGGGGTTTGGGAGGTGTTTTGTTCAGAATGTTTTCCAGCTGTTGTGTGCTGGCAGAGCAGCAGAGAACACCTGGAAGGGATTTTGGAACTTCTGTTCTTAGGTTTTCGATTTAAAGTTAGCATTTGCTGAACGTTTCTTACACTGGTCCACAGCGAGTAGGTGTTCCAACTAGCTTGCTTATTTCATGATTTGTTTTGCTGCTTATCCCTGTACTTTGATGATAGTCAAAGGCCCCCCCCCAGAGAATTGCGTTGCTCCAGGCACAGCAGGAAGGGGTCGGAGCTCCCGTGCCGGTCGGTAGCGGGACAGCGCCTGTGACGACTGAGCCGCTGCAGTGCCGGCCCTGGCAAGACAGAGAGACGCGGGCTCATGCCAAGAGGGCGTCCGCTCTAAGGCCGGCATCACGTTGGCCGGAGGTCCCTCGGTGGAAGAGGGAGGGCCGCAGAGTGCTAAGGAGGGGCTGGGCCAACCCCCGCTGCGGAGCGGTTGAGATTTGCAATCTTTGGGCAATTAATTTTGCGCCATACAGTGCTTTCCCCAGTGATTCCAGTTCTTTTAGAACACATCGGGTGGTGCAGAGCTGCGTGGCGCCTCCCAGGTAGCCGGGCAGCTGCTCCCGGATCTGGATCTTGTTGCGGAGCGTGGCCTGGCAGAAGGTGCCGAATCAACTAGCCCTGAAAATGGATGGCGCTGGAGCATCGGGCCCATACCCGGCCGTCGCTGGCAGTGCGAAGCCCACGGGGGCTATGCCGCGATGAGTAGGAGGGCCGCTGCGGTGAGCCTCGAAGCCTGGGGCGCAGGCCCGGGTGGGGCCGCCACAGGCGCAGATCTTGGCAGTAGTAGCAAATACTCAAACGAGAGCTTTGAAGGCCGAAGTGGAGCAGGGTTCCATGTGAACAGCAGTTGAACATGGGTCAGTCGGTCCTAAGCGATAGGCGAGCGCCGTTCCGAAAGGGCGGGCGATGGCCTCCATTGCCCTCAGCTGATCGAAAGGGAGTCGGGTTCCGGTCCCCCAGTCTGGAGTGGAGGAGATGGGCGCTGCGAGGCGCCCAGTGCGGTGATGCAACCGATCCTGGAGAAGCCGGCGGGGGCCCCGGGGAGAGTTCTCTTTTCTTTGTGAAGGGCCGGGCGCCCTGAATGGGTTCGACCTAAGAGAGCGGCCCGCGCCCCAGGCTTCGAGGGTCACCGCAGCGGCCCTCCTACTCATCGCGGCATAGCCCCCGCGGGCTTCGCACTGCCAACGACGGCCGGGTATGGGCCCTTTGCCCCTGACAAGTTCAAATGATTTAAGTGACCTCAGGATCTGCAGTGCCTTTAAAAGTGCACAGCAGAGTCTCAGATCACTTTTGCTCAGCAGAAGTGTCTCTTCCATCCTACTGAGCTTAATTAATACAGAATGAAAAAACTTCCAATTGAACAACAGTCTAAGAACCTAAAAGATTAATAGAAGAAACCTTTAGAAACAGAGAAAACAGAAAGTTTGAAGGACCTATGAAAGTCAGTTGTACGCTGCAAGAGTACAGCTACAGATTACAGCAATATGTATTTAGCTTTTTCTAAAGAAAAAGAAAGGTGAGCAAAGAGCCCGTAAGAAGCCATTCCTGTATTTACTGATTACATGTCTGTGCCACTAAAGCAATATTAATTGTGTAAAGGCATTTAATCATTGTCTTTTATTCTCAGCAGGCTGGAAGCATAGCTGTTAATTTCTTTCTTTCATGCACTGGATTTATATGAAATCTTTCAAGCTGTTTTCTCAGTGCAATAGCCTCTTAACTGTGACTTCATATGGGCTGAAATCTAACACTGTATTCATATAAAAGGCTTTCCGCATAGTTACTTTTAAATCCAATTGCACAAGAGTTGCACAAGAGTCCCTGACATATAAACTGGAAATGTGGATTTCCCCAGCTGGGAATCTGAACGAATGTCATGCATAGGAACATACCAAACCATGGAAAACAGAGCAGAAGATTATCACAGAGAAGTTCTCTTGCTTAGCAAGCTGAAGCAAGTTTATCATAAGTCCCCTGGCCTGTGCAATCAACAGGAAGAGCAAGTAACTACATAAAATAAATGTGTAGCTAGCTATGCACTGATTTTGCAGAATGTTTAAGTACAGCGGTGGCATTTTGAATAAAATAAAGGAGCAACATCAGAGCTAGCAACATTATGAAAAATATTCGCTATTGTTGCCAAAATTACTTAAAGTTTTAAGCTTTTTAAAGATAAAGAAGCTCATATTGACCAAACTTCAAGGGATTAAAACAACAAATATGTATTAGGGCAGGTATGTTGTAATCCTATTAGGTCAAATGTTATTATTGATGTTATTTGTTATTATTCCTATTACAGCAATTCCTGAGAAACCTGTCAAAAGTGAGGTGACACTGTGCCGGACACTGTTCAAATGTATGGAATGACATGACCTTGCC
The DNA here is from genome assembly GCA_013397275.1 of Burhinus bistriatus. NCBI lineage: Eukaryota > Metazoa > Chordata > Aves > Charadriiformes > Burhinidae > Burhinus > Burhinus bistriatus. The sequence goes on along the minus strand of VYXH01004382.1, from coordinate 95,122 downwards.
CTGAGACTTTTCACAATCTAATTTAAGTCAAGGCCCAACAAATGGATGCAACCACTAAGAAAGGAAGGTGAAAGCAACAACAGGAATGCTACTGGACAGCCATCATACAGTATTTGGATTAGCTTTTTTTCCTATAGGCAAGGTTATGTTTTTGTAGGACACTAATTTCTGTGGCTTTACGATGGTATTCAATTATTTGTGACTTGGCTGTGCTGACTATAGGATGCATTTTCTTTATCTCTGTGGTAACTTCTGTTTTTATTTTGCCTGTGACAACCTTTGAGAAGCTGCCACACAGGAAGAAAAACAGTGGTATCTGATGTCATAAACCTAAAATAGTTTTAGGGAAAACGGATTTACCCAGGAAAAGTGGAGTTTTGTTTGTTTACACAGTAGACATTCGTAAGAAGTATTAAGATCGGCATGAAGGAATTCTGAATGGAAGTGTGTGCGTGTAAGCATGAGAAGGAAAGCAGAACAAAGGCTTAAAAGAATAGCCGCATAATAAGAGACACTGTCCCCAGGACACTGTTTGCATCAGCAAAATAAATGAAGGAACGTGTTCTTGATGTCAAAAGCAAAAAGGCTGCAGTCTGAAGAGTAGGTGACTCATCAGCAAAAGAGCCAGTGCCACGGCACTGGCAGGGTGGCAGCATGTCACATACACTGCTCCTTTCCTTGTTTGCCTGCCAGGAGAACAGACAAGAGACATGTGTTTCACACATATGCCAAAACAGGAAAAACGGGCAACAGGCAGTGGCATGGTTTAAGATTTGTGGCAGCTCAAGTAAGCAAGATCTGAAGCGAAGATCTACCCCAAAATAGCTGACAGCTCCTGTAGAAGAAAGATCTGTCCAAAAACTCGTTTGTCAGCAGCAGCTGAGAGGAGCTCCAGAAATGCAGAGAGGACTTGACAGACGGCGCGTGTTGTCTTCTGTGTTGTGCATAAATGACTTTGGTGAGACCACTTGGACACGCGCACGCTGCTGCTTGCGAGTATGTGAGTAAGAGAGCGTGAAACCAGAAAATCAACTTGCTTTAAAACCTTGAAAATAAATGCATTTTTCCAATCTGTAAGATCTTGCATTGAGCTTTATTATGCTACTACTGCTGCGAAGCAGTTGTCAATACAGTAACTAAAATCAACACCAACAGTCCAGATACTTGATGTGTGCTCTGGCAGCTGAAAATTGTATAATAATAGAAACATACTTTTGTAGTAGCCCTTAAAGAAAAAGCTGGTTACCAAGTGGGTTTCAAAGGGAACCTCTTCTAGTGAAGACAGCTGTAGGAAATTTTAATATGGAGCTTTCCACACCTTTAAACTGCCCCAGGTGTTACTGAACAAGTGTGTTGCCTTATTTTCAGTGGTATGTTAAGGGAAAAGAGATCACTTTATAATACCTACTGTGAATTGCTCGCGCATATGAAACTGTATAGCACATCTACTGCGACAAGCAGTTTGTTCAAAAGAGTTTGAAAAAATAAAATATATTGTTAGGTGGTTTCTAACTGAGAAAAAAAAATAGAAAACAGCCAAGTACTGCTAATGTTGTTGGACCTGTTAAAGCTGCAGAACTACTGCACTTTCCCTTGACCTTGCAGCCCTGCAGCCCAGGGCACGAAGGATTGCTGTATCTCGTAAGAGGCCACTGTCTTTGTGCTAGCTTTAGACTGCCTCGGGATTGAGGGCTGTCAGGCTTGCTTGGTCTCATCTCATACTGGCTTGTCTGATGTTTGTTTTAGCTTGTTTGGCTGTAAAAACAGTTTTTTTCTAATGACCAGGTAGCTATGCCTAGTTTGTTTTACATTTGCTTATCTTTGTCAAGTATAACCATATTTTCTCTGTACAACATAGTAACAAGTAGTTATTCTACACAGAATGAAATATTTATGTCCCTAGCTTAACGATGTACTGTAAAGGAAAACAGGCCTCGTAGGATAGCAGAGACCTTGAAAGTGGGGACACAATGCGCAATGTAGAAGAGTATAGACAAGAGATGACAAGGGAAAGGACATGAGATGACAGTGATGGTCCCAGGGCTATAAACAACTCACCTGTAGTCAGGTAAAGAAAAGCAACTCTTAGAGCAGAGGAAGCGGGATACTCAGAAGTGCAAGTACAGCAGTTTAAACTGTATTGTCGTTCTTCCCTGTAATAAGATCCTTTCTTGTATTTTCTGTTCCTGTAATAATTAGATCTAGAATAATAACAATTTTTCACTATAATGCTAAGTTTTTAATTACTCTACCAATAATTTCTTGGCTGTATATGTTCTTGGCTTTATGTGTAAAATGCATTTACTTTTTGCCAATGACAAGACTTTGACCAAAACAATACCTTCAGGGAAAAATCAAGTTTGCTATGTATTTGTTCCCATTTAGCACAGCGCATGGACTGATATCAGTGAAAACACCACCACCCTAAAACCTAGGACATGAAAAAATGTTCACTTTATAGTGTCCACTTCCCTGTATGTGAAATTTCTTAATTTAAGTTCTACTCTTGGTTATGGAATTTAATTTATTGGCTATCTACATATAAAAAAATCTAAAGATACTGGTCAAGGTTAAGTCCGTAATAGTTCCTTTAAGCTATGTATCTACTTGATTGGAACAACACTGGATTTAGATTGACACAACAAAGATCAGAGTTTGTCTCAATAACTTAGTGTTTCCAGTTGAATAATGGTCTCAGTGATAGCAAAAGGGCAAAGGGCCCAGGTTACATAGAATATATTTCAGATCTGTTGGTATGGATTAGCAAGGATGAGATTGTGACTGGAGGGCTTAGTACTTCCTCAGTACAGCACAGAACTGTCTGCCAGTTCTTCAGCTGGCATCCTCTAAATATAGGGAGTGAAAGAGCATAGCTTGAAGTAAATCCTGTTCAAGAAGTATTAATTCTCCCCTCTGATGTTTAAATAAATGTAATATTCTAGTTCAACTGCATGCATAGATTTTGCCAGTCTACTGACCTATAGAGCTTTGAAACAGAAAGAAGGTTTCTACAAAATCCCTCCAACATTGGAGTCTACATTTTCTTTCATTAAAAAGAACCTTTTTCAATGTATGTTCTTGGGGATACCCTGAGTCTCCAGCTTCTGACAATGCCTACAGCCACAAAGGGGTAAATACAGCAGTTTACTAAAAATCAAAGATTTATTCAAATAAAAGACAAATTTATGAGAATTAACTGTTGTCTATTTTAGTGGCATCCGTTATAGTATTAAATATTTAATAACAGCAGCTTTATTCCAATCTGTCTACTGGCAGTGCCAGCTTCTGGTAGTAAGAGCTGTATCTGTTACTCAACACATGGAGTCAAAGTGGCTGTTCTGGTCTCTGGACAGCTGCTTTTGCTGGCAGAATTGTTCTGGCACTCATATTTATCCCCCCCCCCCCCCTCTCTCCTCGGCTGTTTCTCTC